>JAEPRC010000095.1:0-85811 GCA_016758945.1 Mucor plumbeus
ATATACTTTCATTATAACTAATACTAGATTTAATATCTTAAGGATATGCTGTGGAACAACGTGGAGAACATGATGTAGATCATGTGAATACACTTTAATCTACTATAATACCGATTATAGACTGGAATATTGGATGTGCGACCTTGATATAGATATTGACACAACACATTGATTACTATTTAGAATATGAAAGAACAAGTCTAGAATCGGATATAAGAAACGCCTAGTTTATTATTTCTCAATCAATTAACCGAAAGGCTCGGACCAACACTCAAATCATGACACCATACTACTCTTTAACCTCAGCGGTTAATCATTTAAGTAGCTGTCAAGATATATCAAATCACAATCCAGGCACAACAAGGGCAGCGTTGAAACAAGGCAATTCACAAGCTCTACAATCACGGCTTAATTATGATTGATTAACATCAATCCATAAATTATTCTCAAACAGATCTAATAGTTCAATACCGCTCTTAATTGCATCTCAGAAACTCAACATTAAATCATTATAAAAGGCAATATTTTTATATCTAAATAGACCTTTTCTTGTTTTTATTGTACAGTTGAAGAACTGATTAATTACACATTCTTTTTATTGTACTCTTTTTTAAGTATATTATCGCAAATCCGATCCTATACAACATTTTTTTTTTTTTTTTTTAGAAAAGTTGTAGTTTATATCTCATTTTCCACCTTTTTTCCCGTGGTGTAAGGGAGGTCCTGGATATAAGGGACTTTTTAAAAGAAACCACGAGAGCCCTTAAATTGATGTTTGACTGTACCCAAAAATTTTTTATACTTAAATATGTTGTATAGCACTGCAACACGAATAAGTTTTGTTATTAGAAAGTGTTAGTATAGCTTAAAGTTCTGTAGAGATATGAAGATTCAAAGTTTTTAATTTTTAGCAATAAATTACCTGTAAAAAATCTGAAACATTAGCACTAAAAGGACTATACCGCATGCCAGAAATAGGATATTTTTGAAAACGTGTTTTTGAATCAAAGCGTAACATCTCAGGTATATTGGCATATAATTTTTTCTTACTGTTATCTAGTGCGCACAAAAGTTGAGCCAAGATGAAAAGTTGAGCCAAGATGAAAAGTTGAGCCGAAATGAAAAGTCGAACCCATTTTCTAGGTAAGATGGAGCGAATTTTACATATTTATAATTTTTTGTGAGATATAAATAACTTGAAGAAAAGATAACATTATGCGATCAATTTATATTGATAAAGCAACTTGATGACTCATCAACTATTGACATTTGTAGACAAATAACCTTAGAACAGGGTTTGTGTGTCTGTGAGCGCAGCTAGCCAATCACTGATGAATCCCTAGCACTACTTTTCTTATTAATGGTTGGTTGGCTTCCCTTATGCTTAGGTGTTTTAATATATTACAAATGTAATATGTGACAAATGTTTTCTTTAAATACATAAAAGCAAGTAAGCTCGTTTTATCATCAATGTAAAGTACAATATATAACTATAAATGTATGCAATACAGTAACGCTTAAACATTTCGACCGAATTAAAGTTGTTCAAAGATAAAAAGCATTTTAAACATGACGTTTACTACTGGATAATGGAATAACACTTACCACAACTCCCCATTTTCAACTTCTCTTGATGATAATATTTGATATAGAAATGATTTATTTTTTTTATAAAAAAAGGGAAAGGGGGGGGGGAAATGAAGATAGGGGAGTAAAAAAGGAAGAGAAATATATAAGAAAATGCATGTGAACTATATAAAAAAAAAAAGATAAAGGTAGATAATGAACAAAAAGAGGGAGAGAAAAGGATAGATTTTGGTATATTGTGTATATATGATAGATATGGGTTTCGTGAATGATTTTACTAAGTAATATTAAGGTTAACTATCCTGGTAGGTGCAGTAGAAAAATATTGATCATCAGTATCACTATGAAGAGAAACATTTTCTTCACTATGATAAGAGTAGTCGACACGACTACCAGATATATTGGACTCATCATATTTATCACTTTCACCTTCATCTGAATTGAAATGATCTTCAATATACTCTTCATCATGGAATATATCATCATAGTAAGGCTCTGGCTCATACCTCCATTGTCTATCTCTTACAGTGTTATACTCTGATTCTTCCTCTTCTTGCTGTTGTTGTTGTTGTTGTTGATGTTGTAATTGTTGTTGTTGATGTCTTGAAGAATGATGATGTTGAAGAGTTTCATCTAAATTGTCGTCTGCATATACAGAGATTTCATAATCATCTTCTTCATCTTCACTGCTACAGCTAGAGAATTCCTGATCATCACCAAATGAACGTCGACGATGCTGACTCAAATTAGGATCAGAACAACCAATGCCAGGTTGATTGCGTGCAGGCAAAGGCGGAGGAGATTGATCAACCGAGTTAAAGTTTTCAATAGAAATTGAAAGATCAGCACATGGGTTCATGAGAGGCTTTAAATAGTTAATGTATGATGAGCGCACTGTAGGATGAGGACATTGTATCAAAATCTATAAAAAAAGCATTATCAGTTGATGTAGAAATAATGCAATGTTGTATTACAACAAACCTTGGAGATTTTGTCAAAGCCCGAGAGCATTAATTCTAATCGCATTTTTTCTTGTTCACGTTCATCATAATTACCAGTATAAGTAGTAGGTTGAGTAGTAACTACTGTACGAATAAGACGCAAATGTGTAACAATATAATCAACAACGCCTTCTTCTGTCATGACCGCACCAGATGCTTCAGAGTTACTTGAAGATTCATTTTGCCCATTCTGTCTTGATTTAATCTGACGATAAGCACTGTTAAAATCATAATTCAAAACACTAGCTAAAAAGGTAATTGTTTCAATATGTCGTTCTACAGTGTATTGAAGCTCTCTCATCCAAGCAGTATAACGAGGCTTTAACTCATCTCGATTCCATTCATATTCTCTTCCAATCGTTTGCCCATTTGGATCATTTTCCATAATCATTTGTAAAATTTCTTTGGGATCTGTCTTGAGAGAAATTGGAAATGGAGAAATATGTTTAGGTTGATTCTTTTTATCATCTTCTTCATTTGATAAAGTATCACTTGGACGATCTAATAGTAAACGACGAAGCACATCATAACCATGAACATATTCTACTTCAGATGTGCGATTGGTTTGAATAGTAGCCAATGTACACAGCAAATTTAATAACAAACTTCTGGTACTAATTTCCAAACCATAAACCTGCTTTTGTTTCTTGTTGGCAGGGCCAAACAAAATGTCTCGAATATGATATAGGGCGCTTGGATTAGTAAGTACAATTTGAGTACCCATAGACTTAAAATTAAAATATTTTAGATAATGTTGATCGTCATGGAAACAACTGATAAATTTACCTGATGCGTCATAATAGTTTTGAGACATTTACCAAGATGTTGTAAAATTCTGTTATCATTTGGCAGTCTTTTTGGTGCTTCTTTCATTTGTTTAAATAAATTTGCAATTGCTTCATAGCCACCTTGAGCCAAGAACTCACTTGTCCAACTAAAAATATATATACATTACGAGTTAATGCTGTAATCGTGTAACATTTACAACATTCATATACCTGACAACAACACTACGTAAAAACACGCGAAGATCAAGAACTTCTGAATCTTCTAAATCTCTAACATGTGTTTCTTGCAACAAATGTACAAAATATTCTGGTGTAGATTTCAATTTACTTCTAGATGTACTACGACCATATGATTCATTGCCATTGTTACTACTTCCATGACGAGGTAGAGCAGATCTTGAACGACCATATCTTCCAGGAGCAGTGTTTGCCTTGACAGAATTGATCAATTTGCTGTTCTCTGCAACAGAAGATGCAACTGCATTAGAAACAGCAGAACCAGCACCAAAGATTCCTCCGCCATTGATTGAATCTACTTCATTTGCAAATGAGTTACTGTTGGTAACAGTATTAAAGAATTGTTGTTGGTCTACAGTTCCTCTATTTTTTTTATTTTTGATACCAAAGGTTGCTTTCAACGAGAATGAAGGCATAACGTGTGAGAAAGTGGAATTCTTTTTCAATAATGCAGGTGATCTTGATGAACGTAACAGCATTTCTTTTTGCTCAAATGTCAGATTATTGACGCTACTCATATGATCTGCTGAAGGAGCATATTCTCTCTGTTCATATTTAAAAATAGGATAATGAATATACCGCATTTCATTATATTACTAAATGCAGATGAAAAAACTTACCAATAGTAATCGAAATTGTGCTTCAACATCCTCAATTTTTTGAGATGAAGCATTTGGAGGAGTTGATTTTCTTTGTTCTACAAGTGGAGTAGTAGATGAAGAAGAATGTGTAGCAGGAGGAGGAGATGGAGCATGTGGTATAGAAGAAGAACTACTACTTGTAGATGGCTTGGTCGGAGATTCATCATTATTCTGCGGTGGAGTAGGTGGAGTAGGTAAATGTACAATAGGGTTGTCAAGCTGTACAGTTCTTAATGGAGCAGGTGTATTGGGATTTGGTACAGGTGGATAATTTGAACGGTGGGATCTAATAGAGGAATACATTGAATCAACACAAGAAGCATTTCTTTCTTCATTAAACATGGAATCCACTTGAGATGCAACTAGCGTTTCATTATCGCGATCAATTTCAACTGTGATAGGAACAGCCGAAGATGAAGAAGCACCACTATTTACTGTTTTCTTCTTACCGCCAAATAATGTAGACATTCGGTTTAATAATCTATGTTGCGGTTGTTGTTGATTTTGATTAGAAGGACCAGGTGAACAAGGAGGGCTATGATTATTACTACTACTGCTAGATGCAGATGCTTGTGAAGGAGAAGATGAACGATGATAATTTTCCATGGTAGCCATGGTAACTTAAATAATATAAAGAAATTGAAAAAAAAAACGATATTTCATACAATATAGCATCTTGAGTTAATATATTTGCAATTTTCTTTCCTCATTTGGACAACAACACAACAACAACCTTTTTTGAATCAAGACAGAAATGATTGGCTTAGTATGTGAGATTTTTTTTTTTTATTATTATAAAAAATTTATATATATATGCGATAAAAATGTTGGATATTGGGGAGAAAAAAAAAAAAGATGATAATAAATACTATGTACATTTGTGTTGATATCATTAAATTATTTGGAATTATTTCTGATTCTTGATAATGTTTTAAGCCATCTATTTGTACTTGAATTTGATGAAGATGATGCAGTCGAAATAGATTCACCCATCGAAAGAATTGGCAAGTGATGATTATCTTTGGGAGTTACTGGAGAATTAGTATATGAACTTGAAGGAGAAGGATTTGTGTCCAATATTAAACTTGGTTCATTAGGAATTGGCCGGAGATTAAGTTTCTGAACAAGGGGACTCTTTCGATTTCGGTAGTATCCACGGTATAAAGGTGAATTCTCCTGATTATACAACAACGTACTTTCATCAACATTTGCGTTGCTCGAATCTAGTTGAGATATAAGTGAGGGATCGTTAATTGCGCCTAATTTAGCTTCAATTTTAGACTTGAAATCAATAAATCCAGATGATTTCATGGCAGTCTTGGTTCTTCCTGGCCATCCATCGTCAAACAAAGAATGATCCTTATTAGTCAATGGTAAAGGATATTCGGGTTCATATTCAAAAACCATTGGTGGATCTAATGAAAATCTAACTTGCTTTTTTTGTTTAGTAGTAATAGCAGTTAATTTATCACCAATGTAATCCCATTGATCAAATTGCTGTAATAAAGGATTTTCTTCTTCATCAGATGTATCACTACCAGTACTACTATTGCCACTATTGATACACTGGTAATCTTCTTTTTGCTGTTGTTCGGCTAATGCACCTACTTCAGGGCTACTCGCTTTTAAAATGTCATGATAAAATTTAGCTAAATCGATTCTGCGGGTTCTTCCATAATAACTTGATGGCCATGCATTTAAATCCATGTCAGGTAAATAGATGCCATCAGCTTGTGTTTGATAAGGTGGAGGTGAATCAAATAAATTTTGCATAATTAAAAAAATGTAATATACATGAAACAGTAATAAGTTCAAGATTCAAAATGAAAAAACAAAAGAAAAAAAGAAAAAAGAAACGGAAAAAAAAGGAGGATTATATATTGAGCCTTTACTTTATTTTCCATATCGATTGTTTAAACGGTTTATTTAAGGGGTTGTATATTTTAAATTAAGGAAAATAAGGCCAATCAACCTACATCATGAACTTTTAAAACAAGTCTGATTGGATGTTTCTCAATTGTTCACAAGATGTCTAATAGAGTTTACTGTGTTACGGAGCAGCTTTTTTTTTGCTTGAAGCATAATACACACGTGCGTAAAGTTTATGTTTTTTATTTCATCTACTAAAATAAGCTTGGAATCCGTTATACGTTTCACTAAACTTACACATAAAGTCAAGTGCTTGCTTTTTACTACGACATGTTGCTTGACATCTATTAAAGAGATTATAAACTGTTTATCGTGATTTCAACCACTAAAATCTTGTTGTATTGAGCACGTTATTCAAGGATATTTAGCTATTGTTTTCCGAACACTGATATTGTAACTGTAATTGTAATTTATAGGAATGTAGATTTATAAGAATAATTTCAAATAATATTCCCGTGTTTTGGGATATAGTTTCGTATAACTCTTTTTCTATCATCATGTGTATCCTGTGTAATTGTCATCTCTCTAATTGTGTTGCATATATTGATTCTCGCCTTAAAACTGGTTAAAACATCGAATTTTCTTGTTTATCTATAGCATGGGCTCCAACTGAAAAAAAAAAAAAAAAAAAAATCGGGCTTCTTTACACGATTTTTTTTCCAATGTTACTCTTAAAACTAGATAATGGTTGGCCTATCTGAATTGAGGCTTCGACATGTCAGGATTATTACAGTATGTTCTAATTTATTAAAAAAAGTTAATTTCTTGTGTATTTATAGTATTTTTTTTTATTAATAGTAATTGTATGGTAGAGGGGATTTTTTTTTAATTGTTAAATTTAGTTCGCTTGGTAGCCCTATCATCTGAAAGAGGCTCACCAGCACCAGTATTACTGCTATTACTACTATTACCATCCTTTTCAAATTGTCGTAGCCATTGCTTTTCAGTCATGCCATCATCATATCTTACACTATCTCTAGAACGTTGACCTCTACCCATAATCGATGAGTCTTGTTTCTTGTTATATTCAGCCATTTGATCATAACGATAAATATCAGGTAATTCCCAGTCTTGAATTAACCTTTCAGGTTTTTTACCATTATCACCATATTTGCGACGCCATTCTTCTGCATCAACTCGTTGTCTTTCTAAATCCATTTTTGTGAATATAGCAAATTCTTGATCAGAACGCTTTAAAATAGTATTGAGTTCTTCATCATCTAATTCATCGCTTTCTTCTTCGGCTTCATTTGTTTCTTCTCCTGGATTGCCTTTATCTTCTAAAAGTGATCTCAAAAAGGCTTCACGATCTTCTTCTGTACTACGATGATCAAATTTACCAGCCTGAATAACTTTGCCATCAATATCTAATTTGTATTGAGCACGAGCCAAGATGTTTTCTTCAACAGAATCTTCTGTAATTAATCGGAAAATGCGAACCTCCTTTGTTTGACCGATACGATGTGCACGATCTTGAGCTTGAAGATCTTGATGAGGGTTCCTATAGAGATGTATATTATTAGATATATGTGTTTTACAAATAAAATCTATATTTACCAATCTGAATCAAAAATAATGACTGTATCAGCTGTTTGTAAATTAAGACCTAAACCACCAGCTCTTGTACTAAGCAAGAACATGAAATATGGTGATTCAGGAGCGTTAAATACTTGCAATAGATTGGAACGATCATCAGATTTTGTTGAACCATCAAGACGTAAATGACGATAACCTCGGTATATACAAAAATCTTCCATAATGTCCATGATTTGTGTCATTTGAAAGAAAATGAGGACCTAAAAGAGATTAGCTATAGTACATGTAAAAACTCCATTAAAACTTACTCGATGTCCTGTAGCTCGTAATTTAGGTAAAATTCGATCTAATAAATCAAATTTACCAGATACTCGATAGAGCAATTCATTACTTATCTTATAAGGATTGATAACTCTTTCTACCTCCTCAAACACAAAGGGATGGTTACATATTTTACGCAATTGCATGATTGCATTATTTAAGCCCTTTATACTAGTTTTTCTATAAATTACCGTTAATTGTTAGAATATAATATACTCCTATTTTATAATCTACATTACCCATTATTTGAATTACTTCCAAATAGTACACCGTATTTTTTCATTTGAGAGTATAATCTTGCTTGTAATGCAGATAATTTACATTTAATCACTGTTTCAACCTTGTCAGGTAATTCTGATTCAACATCCTTCTTTAGACGTCTTAACAAGAAGGGCCTCAATACTTTATGAAGACGCTTAATAATCAACAATTGCTCTTCTTCATTTAATTCCACTTTGTCTTGAACACCTTGATTTGAAAATGGTGTATTAAACCATTCTTCAAATGATTTAACTGAATTAAAGATTTTTGGAAGAATGAAATTCAATAAAGCCCATAGTTCAGGCAAGTTATTCTACATATTTTTTATAGCAATTTTTTTAGTAAATTTGAGCACAAAAAGGATACTTTCATCATACCTGAAGAGGAGTACCAGTCAAAATCAATCGGTAACGAGCATAGTAATATTGTCGAAGCACCATGTTCAATTTAGATTGTGTATTCTTCATACGATGACCTTCATCAATAATCATGTATTGCCATTTAACTTTTGATAAAACTGGTCTATCCTTGATAATATAATCAAAAGTTGTCAACAATACTTGGAAATCTCTATGCCTTATTTGATTTTTTTGAATTTCTTTACGAATATCAGGTGTTCCTTTATAACAGATCATTGAAACTGATGGTGCCCATTTCTCAAATTCAAGAGACCAATTGGTAAGTGTTGATAATGGCACAATAATCAAGTATGGCCCATTTTGTTGTTTTCTTTCAATCAAATAAGTGACAAGACTGATGGTTTGAATAGTTTTACCCAAACCCATTTCATCAGCCAAAATACCATTCAATCTGTTATTATACAATGATACCATCCATTGCAAACCTTTGACCTATTTATTAAGAGAAGTTATGTTTAATACTGCAGACATTTGCGTACTTTCTATGTGTAGTGTGTTACCTGGTATTCTTTGAGTGTACCACCTGTCATGATACTAGGTTGAGAAACATTTTCTTGAATACGATGTGCCATTCTATAGTAATCTACTTTATTGCCATTACGATCTGTTAAAATCATTTCTTCATCTACATCTTCATCGTTTTCATCTGCTTCGAAATTCATATTTTCAGTTTGTTGATCCACAACAGCTTTAGTTAAAGATTCCAAATACGTTCCAGTTTGTCTCAATAACAATGTCAATCGAGTATCCTTAGCTTCATCAATCAATTTCATATAAGCTTCTTCATCATCGTTTCTCAAAGCTCTGATACGATCCTTGGATCTCTTATCAGATCTTCTTTGTTCTTCTTTATCAATATGAGCATGGAACTGTAATATAGCTTTGCCCAATTTACCCATCTTGGCTTGATGAGATTTGTGCCATGCAATCAAATCACGACCTTGATTACAAACACTCTGCAAGTAATCCAAATGTCTTTGCTTTTCCCTCTTTTCTCGATCAATACGTTGTTGTTTTTCCAATTTCTCGGTTAATCTAGCTTCACGTAAAGTTTGTTTCATAATTTTACGATATGCGGTACGATCTACAGAACTAGCAAGACGATTTGCTTCTTCCATATTCTTAACAATTTCCTCACGAAGTTTGGCTTGTTTATCTCGCAATTGCAATGATTTTAATTGAACAATGGATTGTAATCTTTCAGGTGTAGCTGTTCTGACTGTATCATCGTAATATTCATTCAATAGATATCCCAGAGGCTGTCCTCTTTGATCCTTATCTTCTTCCATCATGGCTTCTAAATCAACCAATTTTTGTTCTGCACGTTGTTCAATACGTTTCTCTCTTTCTTGTAAAATGACATATGGACTAATGCCTTGAGGCGCAGTATCAGGTAAAAGTAATCGCTGTTGTCTAGATGCATGAGCATGAGAGCGTTGTTGACCTGATAACAAATCAAATGCTGTTAAAATATCAGTGTCGCTTTTTGTTACAACTACAGGTGGTGGAAAAACTGGGACACCGGATGCATTATTTACTTTTTGTCGAAGTGCATTGAGTTCATTTGCTTGTAAATAAATAGCTTCTACAAGTCTTTCTGCCATAGTTTTAGGAACTTCTTCAATAACGGGTTGTTGTGGTGTTTCTATTTTAACTGGTTGAACAGGAGCAACGTTGGTTGACGTTGGTTGAGGCTGAATAGTTACAGGACTAGCACTAGTTGCTGTTGCATTTGTGATTGCAGCAGGTGAATTGGCATTGCTAGACTGATTTGACGCTAAATTTTGTGATAATAAATTGTAAGCAAGCATTTGATATTGTAAATTATTGTTTGTATTTGCATTTCCACTTGGTGTAGAAGGATTTGAAGTGGATGGAGAAGGGGTACCATTATTACTATTATTAGCCATTTGTTGTTGTAATAAATGTTGTTGTAATAATTGAATTTGTAATTGTTGTTGCTGTTGAAGTTCTGCAGGTGTTAATTGACGATTTGCAGTTGATATGGCATTTGCTGATGGTGTAGTAGCAACTACAGGAGAAGGAGTTGAAGAGGAAGCTTGTTGTTGTTGTTGTTGTTGTTGTTGTTGTTGTTGTTGTTGTTGTTGTTGTTGTTGCTGTAATTTAGCTTGAAGTTGTTGTTGTAACGCTTGACTTTGTTGTTGTTGAAGTAAACGCAACAAGTTCATTAATTGAGAAAATTCATTTTTACCATCTTCTTGCTCGCCTGCAGCTTGAAGTTGTTTTGCTCTCTATAAAGAAAATAATTGATTAATAAAACTCGACAATTTTTTCTTTTTTTTTCAAGACAACTTACTTGAAGTACAATGTTTAATTTCTCTTTTGTAAGTGAATTCAATGTTAAGTCAGGAGCTGAACTACTTGCTGGAATAGCAGAAGCATTAGAAATCGAAGGCGAATTATTATTATTATTATTATTATTATTCATAATCGGAGAGATTTGTATCAAATGTTTGATCTTTTTTTTTTTCGTTCTTTGTTTTCTACATTTAAATCAATCAATACAACATGTCAAATTTTTATATTAAAATTTTAATTTCTTCCTCACCCGCTCTCTCTTTAATAATAGAATAAAAATAAAATAAAATTGCACCCACAAAAGAAATATACACAAAAGAAAAAAATGATAAGTTTTAAAAAGAGGGGCTGCTTGAAGCGCGCTCGTGCTCTTCTTTTTGCTCTGAAAAATCTCTTTCATTGTGTCTGTATAGTGAAAAGAAACATGGTCACGGTCTTTATTATTAGATATCAAGTAAAAGATATTGATGCATTTGTTTATCATTTTATATCATGTTGAAACCTCAATATACCCGTAGATCATTCAATGTCTTGGTACAAAAAAAAAAAAAAAAAAAAAAAAGAGAATCACTTATTAATTATAAAATTATTTAACAAATATATAGTTAATTGGACCTGCTCTTTCAGGAAAAAGAACATTAGCATCTCAACTTTTAAGGGCCAAAGATGTTTTTTACAAAATGTAATAATAAGATATAGATAAAATACTATTTCTAACCTTGATGTTGTGATTTTTAGTTATACAGTTGAATCTCTACCGAAAAAACCACTTGCTCGTATAGATTATGTCTTGATTACAGTAGATATGACACAGTTGCACAGTTTAACAATATTGAAAGCATTAACACAGCACATGAAAGACAGATTTTTGACAAACAAAATGGCAGTTGTTGTAACAAAAAGTAAGTATCATTTTTTTTTTTCATTTCATAAAATCCACACAAAATTGCTTCGAAAAAAAGAAAAAAAAAAACATTCAAAGGATTTCTTCTCAACACCAGAAGCATCTAGAGAGAAAATTTAAAACGGTATGCCTTACCCGACATTTCAAATTTAATCATATACTTTTTATTTTATCAAATTAATTAATGTTTAATGAATTTATGCAGTTAAGAACAGAGCATTTTTGTGTGATTTTTTTTTCTTTAGAAAAAAGGGTGGTTCTCATTAAAATAAAATATTTACTAACCCAATTAAATTAAATAGTGGATAAGCGCGGTAAATGGCAATTTGAAGTTGAAGAAATACAGAAATCAGTAGAATCTATATTCGACGTACATGTGTTTTATGTAAATTTCTTGGTAAGTTTTAGTTGGATTAATCGTCTTAAAGCTAATTTTTTTTTCTTTTTTTTTTTTTTTTTTTTTTTGCATAGAATGAGCTGGAAAAAAAGAGAATTTCAGATCAATTATCAAGGTTAATCAAAACTAACACCCTTCAATATAAAAATGTCTGTACAACTTTATTAAATTCAGTTCAAGTTTATAATTTGGATGATTTAGAAGACCTAAACAATGAAGAAGAACAGACTGATGAAAGCGATCAAAATCAATATGAAGATGAAGATGATATCAACGAGCCAATGTCTGATTTGAAAATCGAAAATAGCGACTAAACAAATTAAAAATGTAGAAAGATCGAACCAATAAAAAGAGTAGCGTTTTATGCCTAGGCTTATATATTCTGATATATACAAAATATAATTTTTTTTTTATTCTATTTTATTTGTATTTTGATATTTATTTGTATTTCGTTTTTGTCTCCTTAATCTTTTTATTCACCAAGATACACATTATATAATAGATACGAGAAAGAATTTGATGCAACAACCTGAATATTACAGTTATTTACTAGATGATAAAGCCAATTCTTCATTAACCCAACCTCAACAACAACAACCTCGAGAAGCATACTTTAATAACAGCAATTCTGTGAATGGCAATTCTTTTCCAAAGCTATCATCATCATCTCTAGCTGCATTTGATAATAAAAACAAGAATAACCTCGCAGCAGGCGAGTCAAGTGCTACTAATGCAACACAGACAGCAACAACAGCAACAACAACAACAGCAACAACAGTAACAACAACAACAACAGCAGCAGCAGTAGCAACAACATCAACTAATGTAATTGCATCTGTAGTAAAAGGTGGAACTGATTTTAGGAGAAGAAAGAATTGGTCAGAACGTATTTTAGTTGAAATTACAGGATTATTACATGTGCTATCACCTACAGGAAAGATATTATATTGTTCTGAATCAACTCATGAACTTACAGGCTATCGTCCTCATGAATTAGTTGGACAAGCATTAATGGACTTTTTACATGTAGATGATATGGATGTTTTTATTCGAGATTTTCAAATGTCATTTCATACTCGATCTCAAATTAAAACACATTATCGATTTCGTAAAAAAGACGAAACCTATATTATTTTTGAAGTAGTTGGTCAGCCAAAAGCAGATATACCTGGCCAACCGCCTCAATCATTTTTTGGTATTGCCCAGCCTATACCCACTAAAAGTGGTGCCTTAATTGATACCTTTTTAGAATTAAAAGCTGAAAATAATTGGTTAAAAAAGAGAATTGATGAATTATCTGCAAAATATGGTAGAGTAGATAATAATAACACTGTTTCTCCATTATCTTATTCTTCAGGTCAACATTTGCATCCTCAACAGCAACAACAACAACAACAACAACAACAACAACAACAACAACAACAACAACAACAACAGCAACAACAACAACAACAACAACAACAACAACAACAACAACAACAACAACAACAACAACAACAACAACAACAACAACAACAGCAACAGCAACAACAACAACAACAACAGCAGCAGCAAAAACAACAACAAACACAAGCACAGCAACAAGACAATTCAATGGATACTACAGGATTTAATAATATAAATGATGATTGGATGGATAACCATAATTCTGATTTAGATGAATTTATGGGCTATAAAGATAATCAGCCAAGTAATTCAAGTAACAATAATGGAGGACTATTACCGCATCAAGATTCTGCTGACAGAAAAGATAAATGGAAGCGCCGTGTAAGTATTTTTTAAAAAAACAAAAAAACAAAAAAAAAAAATTAACAAGAAATAACAGAAGAAGCACAAGGGAGCAGATGAATATGTTTGTGCAGATTGTGGTACAACTTCATCTCCAGAATGGCGTAAGGGACCACATGGACCAAAAACGTAAGTTTTATTATTATTATTATTATTATTATTATTATTATTATTATTCGAGTTGTATAGCGGAAATATCCTAACTTTGTTATTGTTATTATTCTTATAGTTTATGTAACGCATGTGGTCTTCGATGGGCTAAAAAGAATAAAAAGAGAGATTTGAATGATGACTGAAACGATAAAAAACGATTTTATGCTCAAATGTTTTTATAAAATGTATATGGTTTTATTATAAAGATTTACATTTATTTTTAAGAGATGATCATCATCACCATATATATTGAAAAAAAGGCTTGAAATTATTTAAATAATAATAATAACAATAATAATAACAATAATAATAATAATAATAATTAATAATAATAATGATAATAATAATAATGATTGTTGTTGCTGTTGCTGCTGTTGTTGTTGTTGTTGTTGTTGTTGTTGTTGTTGTTGTTGTTGTTATTCCCCCACCCCTCCTCCTCCTTTCTCCTTATAAAACTGTAATATACAATATATTATAATATCCCTTGGTTTATTCTTCTTTTTCTTTCTTTCTTTCTCTTTTTCTCTCTTTCTCTCTTTCTTTTTTATTTATTTTATCTAATGAATTCCAATACAAATTATAATGATATCAGTCGTAGAATGAAATATCTAATTGATCGTCCAGCAAGTAATCATTTATTAGCACATATTTCACACCAAGCATCATTAGTTATACCTTGTCATCATACAAATGAGAATTATAAAAGCCCTATACCTCCATTATCTACTTTTGTAAATTTATTAGCAAAAAGATCTTGTGCTCGTACGGGTACATTATTAGCTTCTCTAGTTCTATTAGATAGATTAAGACAACGACTTGCTCACTTTGCAAGAGGGATGCCATGTACTTGTCAACGCATCTTTTTAGCTACATTAATTGTTACGACAAAAATATTGCACGATACATCTCCAAAAAATAAGCATTGGATGAAATATGCTGTTTATTTTACTTTACCAGAGATTAATTTAATGGAAAAGCAGTTGTTATCATTGATGGTAAACTAAAAAAAAAAAAAAAAAAAAAAAAAAAAAAAAAAAAAAAGTATTTATACTAACTACTCCTTCATAGAACTATCAACTCATTATATCTGAAAACGACATGTATTATTCTTTTATTAACTACGACAATACTATTGGGCTTCAATTACCACCAATTATACCAAACCATGATAGATCATATATACCTAAATCTGCATCATTCAATACAAATTATTGTTGCCAACCGATACTATCCAATGTTATATTACAACAACAACAACAACAACAACAACAACAACAACAACAACAACAACAACAACAACAACAACAACAACAACAACAACAACAACAACAACAACAGCAACATTACCGTAATCCTACAATAAGAAAAAACAATAACAGAAAACGATTAAATTTATCTACATCTTCTTCGTCATCCTCTTTATCTTCAATGGAAGATTTAATTGTAACCCCAACAACAACTGACATGTACTACAGCAAAAACCATAAACACAGTTATAATAATCTAATATTCCCTATAAAAATTAGCCCTTATTAATTTATTTATATACTAACTTATTTTAAACATGTAACATAAAAACATATACACCAAATGTACAATAGACGTAATAGTAAAAAAAAAAAAAAAAAACAAAAAAATCAAAATAATGATTATATCTGGTGGCAACAACACTTGGAGGCAAAGATATCTTTAAGAAATGTTTGAATAAAAAGGGTCAGCTTGCATTTGAAATAATAAACACATATATATCTATACATTGCATAATTTATTTACTTGATTTGTGAAACGCCACTTTTTTTTTGTGTCTCTTGTTGATATAAAAATGAAAACGTGCTTTCAAAACAAAATCAAAAGGATTATCAGTGGTGTCACTGTACAAAATGGTAGCTGTATAATCTACAATTATAATATCTCCTTAAGTGATCAACATGAAAAACAAGATTGTGTCTGTACCAACAAAAGCTGATTTAATAAGATCTTTCTCTCCCTCTCCTTCTCTCTCCTTCTTCCTCTCTCTTCCCTCTCCTTTCTCCCTTTCTCTATATCTCTCTTACTCTCATGCTCGTATAGTAATCTCCATAAAGTCATAATAATCCTCCTACATTTGCTAAACTTTCTGGGCAGAATAATGATGATTGCAAATTGAAAATTTTACTAAATATGCTTTTTTTTTTTTTTTTAATTCCATCCTCCTCCAGTTTCTACAGTATTATTGCCCCAACCAGCATCTTTTGATTCGGAAGCATCGCCCCAACCATTGCCATCTTCATCTTGTAGACCGAATTTTGCAAATTGTTCTTCTCTTGTTTCTTGTGCTGATTTAATCACTTTAATACTAGTAGGTTTTCTCATTGTATTCCATTCTTTAAAAGTTTGCCACTTTGGCTGACCTGGATGTTCGGGCGCGTTCATTTTAATTGAGGGGTATAAAATATAAAAGCAAATAAAAAAAGCTTCCTTTATTCTTGTTACAACAAACAAACTTTATTATAATATCTTTGCCACTCCGTCTGCGATTTTTGGTTGTTAAAAATCATGGAAATGATAATAAGTTGGTATTTAAATACTTTTTTCTCTTAACAAGAGGCATTTATTATATGAAATAAGCTTTGATACTGCAAATTAGCATGCTGGAATTTATTGCGTAATTTTCTTTTATTCCTAAAAAACATCTGATTTTTTGAAAAAATTAGATGTTGAATCCTGCGTTATTGGTAAAAAAAAAAAAAAAAACTCGATGGGTGATGATGGTTCAACTTGTTTTGGCAGTGTGGCGGAATTTAAATAATTAAATTTTTGTGAATTCATTTTGGTCCATTTTGTCATTTTTTAGGAAAATTTCAATTTGATTTGCGAATTTACGAACAATTTTACATATTAAATAGCTCTAGAGCATTAAGTATTGTGAATACTTTTTTTGATTTTATATCTAACTGTGTATAGTATGCAAGCATTTTACTGCAAAAATTTCGTTCTATTGCTGAAAACTCAAAAAAGAGCATTTTACAGGAAATGTAAATATTTTACAGATTACTTAGTTAAATAAATGCTTTGAGATAAAAATTCATTTGTTTACGATTATTTTTTACTAATATATGCCTTTATGAAAAACGTCGTTTTAGGGCTTAAAAATCAACAAATTGTGAAACATCAATTTTTCATGGGGTACTACTCATGAAAATTCGCGAAAAATTTGAGATTTGAATTTTTTTTAAAAATACAATAGGAATGAATTGTTTGGTGTAAGTATCATCTCGGACTTGATTAGAGCTCGTACAAATGCCTGTAACTGAAATAAATCGACTTTGAAATGCTAAATTTTAAGCAGTGATAAGACCAATAGCTTGTATTTAAACATATGTATTAATGTTCAATTTCAAAATAATTATGCCTTTCATATATGACCAGATTACATTGATAATATCAAACACATTTTTAGTCTTTTTAATTATACACAATTTACATTTTTAAGAATTAAGCATGTTGAATGTGGTTGACGGTGATTAAATTATGTGTCGAATGTCATCTGCAATAAATTTATCTACCAGGTATACAAAGCAATAATCAGTGGCGAGTATTGAAAGCACTCTTTAACATACTATCTAGCTTTACATGGCATTTTTTTTTTCTTTTTTATAAAATACCAAACGTGAAAACCAAAAATATACAATCGAAAACGGCAGCATGTACGCCACCTCAAAATAATCAAAACCATACCAAACCATTCATTTTTCTTGAATTTTTATTGATCTTGACATGATTTAGAAATATACAATAATTATAAAATAAAGAAAAAAAAAATAAGAGGGGGCAAAGAGGGAATTCGTTAAAAGAAGGTAAAAAGATATAGCAGAAAGAGGAAGAGAAATAGCAAGGGAAGGGGGAGGGGGTGTTCTGTAAAAGCAAAGATATACAATTATATTTTTTTAAAAAAATGTGTGGTTCTTTTTTTCATGTGTATTTTGTTGTGTTTCGTGTGTAATTTTTAAAAAAGGTTATGCTGAGATGGATGTAGCAGTAGTAGCATTTACGGTTGCAGCATTTTTGTTAGTATCTCGAACATTGACTGTGCAGTCATTTGGATGAACAAACATACATCTATCCCCAAACAAACAATCATCTCCAGCTCTAAATGTATAGACATATTAAATTTCAAAATTAGAATAAAGAAAAAAAAAAAAACTTACCGGCAAGCTCTGTAAGGATGGAAGAATTTACAATTGTTGTTGGTACAATGGGGCCAATGGCTACATCTTGCCTTTGATCTTGGCATATGATGTTGTCTTTGTTGCTCAATCAATTGTTCACGAGTCAAGAATTTCTTTGCAGGTTTCTTGGGTTGTTGATGTGACTTAGGTACAAACTCGGGAGCACTAGCGGTTAATGAGCTTGAGAGAGAAATTGGAGATTTTTCGGATGAAGAAGAAACTTGAACCTTTTCGGATAAAACAGGCTCTTCTTCGGTGGTAGCAGGGGTAGTAATAGCCTGCTCAGTGATAAATTCGTCTTTTTTAGGATGATCAACAACAACATATTCTTCTTGTTGAGATTCAGTAATAGTAGTAGTAATGCTTTCATTAGACACGGTAATATCATTTTCGGCAGTGTCAAGGCTAGTAGTAGAAACAGTAACAATATCACGATTGATAGGAGGTAAAGCAGCTTTGACAGACTCTTCAGTCCAATCGAATTTTACCTTTTCATTAACATTTTTATTTTCTGACAAAATACTAATATTTTCTTGGGTATCGATTTGAGCAGTAGCAGAAGATTCGGAACGTTTAACATCAGTAACAGTGTTGGCTTCATGTTGAGGAGTGCAAATATCGGTTTCGTCAGCGCTGCTTGTAGCTGCTGATAAGGTATGGCTCTTTATGCTTGAAGATTCATCACAATGAGTATCAATAATTTCAGTAACAGTTTCGGTAGTTGTAACAACAACTTTTTCTACATCCTCATTCTTTTTTTCTACAGGTAATTCTTCATCCTTTTCCACCGAAACTACAACTATACATACAATTCCTTTAATTCTATTTTTCTACAAAATGATACATTCAAGTTTACCTTGTTTTTCCTTTATAATGAGTGATTCTTGATCATTATTCTTCTTGATTTGTGACTGTTGGGAAGCCATGTCGTTCTGTTTCTTAGCAACAGATTCTTCTTTGATGTCTTTTTTGTTTTTGACAGATCGCTCATTTGAAGTTTGAGCTATATGAGATTGCAATGAAAAGAACAGATTAAAAGGGGATGAATTAGTATACGCGTTAAAGGAATATTATATAAATTGAGCAAATAGTATTATATATCTAAGATACTACCAATAAATTTGCAAGTGCAAACTCCACTTATCCCCCACCCCTTAAATTTGCTAATATATAGATATATAAATATATACAAGAAACTTACAATCTTTTTTATTTGGAACAGTAGACTTCCAACTCCAAATTGTGATAGCAGTAATTACAATAATAACACCAGCGCCGATGATTGCACCTTGCTTGGTTCTTAACTGATTAGCAATGCCTGTCATTCTTTAGTATTTGTATTTGAGTCTTTTGTTTTTTTGTTTTTTTTTTTTTTTGAAAAAGCCAAGTTGTAAATTTATATTTCCAAACGTTTTTTGTTAAATGAATAGAAATAAGGATGATTTTGGTTTCTATAGGTTATAAATTTGTAGAAAAAAGAAAAAAAAAGTAATAAATAAATATATATGCCTTTTGTTTTTTTTTTTATATAAAAGTGTATAAATATATATTTAAAATTAACAGGGAGAAAGAAAATAAAAAGGAAAGAAAAGAGGGAAACTAATAGAATAATAATAAAATATAACAATTTTGCGGGGGGTGTATAAATGGATCCATCCCTATGAAAAATTTTTTACTGATTTTTTTTTCTCTCTCAACTACACTTTCGTGTTACCCAAGTAACTTGTTAATAGTAGAAATTCCTTTACAATTAGTAATAACAAGTGCATTGAGAGTCTTTCTACTTGGTTCCTCCTTTTTTTTTCTCTTTATTATGTCTCCTAATGTAATATAATAATGATTTCTAAAATGTGCGTCGGGTTTTAATTTATCTGTCACTATGGCAATCAAGCCATTCAAATAAGCACCGGACATTTAGTATACATTCATTATAATTTGACACGAGTAAACTTGTAGCAATTATAGTAGAAAAAAAAATATATATATCCTCAGTTTTATCAGATGATGTTTGAAAACGCAGTAATGGGGCTGTAAAAAGGGTTTGTATATTGGTGATACAAAAGTATTAATAACAGATTTGACGTTCCTGAATCCTAAAGTTGTTTATTTAACAATTTGACACCATCGTATTAAAGTTTAATGATACCCTGGGATACTATTTGTGGTTTCTACTAGATTCAGAAATGTTTTTACTTTTCTTAAAAGAGAAAATCTCAAAATTTAAAGTTGTGTCCATGTGTTTTAAAGAGTCTTTCCAGCTTCTTCTAGATTATCAAGAATATAACTAATGCTTGCTTATTATTTTTCACTTGTCAGATATCAATGTTATATTTTTTATTTATGAAAAATGAATTAATTTTTTGCAAAAAGTACATTCATAATTCAATGCAATTTTAGCTTTCAAAATTTAATTTCATCCAATCAAGCCTTAGTAAAACTACATTTTAATGATAAAACATACTCTCTCAATCCATAAAATCACAAAAAATATCTACAAATCATTTTAAAGAAGAGTTTAAGACTTATAGTAAATTAATTACAATTTTACATTTGATTTAGCTCATTTAATGCATACTTTATGCATAAATTTAGAAATATTTCATAAATATGTGATATGTTCCATTTGTAGTTGTTTGACAGTGTTCTGGTAGCACTACAAACGTATAGTCATGTACAAAAGCGGCAGTTTGTTGATATAAATGATAAATATTTATTATAATTACACATTTGATTCAATTTTAGACAATATACACTGATTATAAATCTAGAATTTCGTCTATAATTTAATAAATCTACAAGATAATAGCACATAAAAAGACAAATGATTGAGATAACTTCTTACAAAATATTTGTATTTGATTTTTTCCAATAATGAAGAGGATAGCATCAGCATCAGCGGCAATAAAATTCGTAAACTGAATACATTTTGTTTTTAATAAAAAAAAAAGCTCACTCTGTTTTATTCAAGCAGGTTTTGAATATGAGCAGAAACATCTCCAAATAAAGGCTTTTCCTTGCAACATTAGTTGCATGAAGCGAATTCGTACCTGTTTTCTCTGTGTAAATGATCTCCTCATTTGCATTGCAGATGGGCACCATCCAGCTTTTGTCATATCCTATGTCTTTTTTTAGGACAGTAACACCAATACCTCCTTTAAACTGTAGCGCTTACATCTACTGTACATACCTCATTTCATATATACAACACCATAACTATCGCTTGAGAGAGGTGTATGTTGTTGCAACATTTTTAGTTGCAGTTACACATTTTATCTTGATTTTTTTTTTTTTTTTAAAAAAAACAGTAGAAAATTAAAGTATAAATATAGGGGTTTATTATCAAGATAACCAAAAGCGTATTAAACTAAAAAACTCTACTCTGGCATTGCGAAAAGCAACACTATTTACAGATTTACTTGCCAATCATTGAAAGCCAATGATTCTAATTATTCTACTGTAACGATCTGAAGAATAATGTTAAATTATTATCAAAATAATTTTGCATAGAAAATTGAATGTACAATTTTACCAAAACCAAGTCTTTCTATATTCTTTAAGCATGCCGGTGCCCAATATTTTTTGATTCTCAAAAACAAGGCAATTTAATATCCATGTAAACTCATTTTATTTGACAGAAAATTGCCTAGATCTTTGAAGTTTTGGAATATCACTCTATATCATATTGTTAATTTATAATCTTGCGTGCTTATTGCTCTGATACTTTTCGTTTGTCTGATAGTACTGATATCAATGGATCTTTGTTGTATCTATAATGACATATTATTAAAGAAAATAACATATTATTATATCGAGTTTATTATATACAATTTCCAAAAACTAATTAAAAATATAAATATATGTTCTTATTCAGCATTTTTTGAATAATGCTTTTGGAAAACTTTAATTTGAAGAAAAAGTTTTTTAGAACCAGTAAATAATGAATCAATTCACATGGTTTTTCGTATTTTTTGACAAAAGTTGAAATAAAGAAATTTTCCTAAAAAGGAGACAAATTAAGCAGTGATTATCATTCCAATTAATATGTTAACGATTAAAGATTTCTTTAATATATCAAGTACATTTTGCGACAAATTGAACCGAAAAAAAAAGAGAAATAATTGAATTTTAATATTGTTTTTTGTGGAAATATACAAGAATAATGCAAACTACTTTTAAAAATACGCTGACACCCATATAGATAACTACCATAAAGAAACAGCAGGATTTGCAATAGATTTTAGATTACCCTAATAAACAATGACTGATTGTTTACGTTGATCTATAGATATATTGAGTTTAAATTAAGTAACACCATATTCAAAAAATATGCAATTTGTCTATACCAGTCATAGGTTAGTATACACATGGATACAGGAAAAGGACTGTAATTTTTATTGGTCTATGCTAGTTTATGAGACATTTTTCTATTAGGGAGTATGATTGAACGAAGAAAAAATAAGTCTTTAACTCTCTTTGATCCTTTTATTCTTTTTTTTTCTTCCTAATAAACATTAATTTAAAAAATCAATTATGAAAACAAAAATCATTATTTCTGAACCAACGGAAGTTATTGACCCTCTTATTACTGAACTTGCTACTCGTATTGATAACAGTAAAAGAGTTTTGGTTATTACAGGTGCTGGAATATCTTGCAATGGTGGCATTCCTGTAAGAAAATGATTATGACTTTTTTAATATAGAAAACTAAAAAAAAAAAAAAAAAAAAAATACAGGATTTTCGTTCTTCTGATGGCCTTTATGATTTGGTAAAGAAGAAACACCCAAAAACCGTTTTAAAAGGACAAGATTTATTTGATGCTATGCTGTTTAGAGACAGGCGACAAACTAAATGCTTTTATACATTTATGGCCGAATTAAAATCAGTGATATCAACAGCAATGCCTACAGCCACACATTCATTTATCCGAAACTTACAAGAAAAAGGCAAATTAATGCGTTGCTATACACAAAATATAGATTGTTTAGAAGATCCAATAGATTTATCAGTTGTCAGACTTCATGGATCAATGGATAGAGTTAAATGTACATTATGTGCTGCATCTTACGATTTTACAACTGATTATGAAAATCAATTTAGAAATGGAAATCCACCTATTTGTCCGCAATGCGAGATATACGATAGTGAACGCATTCGATTAGGAAAACGACAATTAGCAATGGGTACTTTAAGACCAAGCATTGTATTATACAACGAAGATCATCCCGAGGGTGAAACGATAGGAAAACTGCAAACTACAGATTTACGGAGAAAGCCAGATTTAATGATTGTAATGGGGACCTCCTTGAAGATCCCTGCCCTTAAAAAGTTTATTAAACAGGCAGCAAAATTAATACATCATTCATCTACAAATGGAAAGGTTATATTCATTAATCGAACTTCGCACACCAAAGAATGGGATAATGTGTTTGATTATGAAGTACTAGGTGATACGGATGATTGGGTGAATATGATTCAACAAAAGATAAAGAAAACAGAAAATATAAAAACTGAAACTGCTTCTGTTATTATTGAAGAATCAAAAGAAATTCCATTGAAACGTACTAGTTCTCAACTATCGTTATCAGATACGTTTCACAATAGTAGAGCTCCAAAAAGACCCAAATACAACTTCGCCAGCTATTAAAAGTATCTGAATATTTATTTCATCTTTTTGCATTATACAAACACATAAATGCTATCCTACTAGTTTGGCTTTTTCTTTACTTTTTGGGCCGTTCAAGCTAATTTATAACATGTACATATATTTACAGAACGCCTTTTTTCAATTTTCATAACAATAACTATGTATTATGTCAAATAAATGTTATCGATTTGTTTCACATAATTAATTGTAATTAGTAATTTTATTTAATATAGAGTGGAAAGGGGGAGTAAAAAGTAAAAACCATCAGCTTTTAAAAGATTTTTACTCTATTAATTTAAATTATATTTTAAAACTAAGGTTTTATTGTTATTTTACTGTCTCTTGGCTATTTACTGGTATTTTGTTGTCTACATAACTTCTTCTTTTTTTTTTTTAGATGATGTATGGTTTGAAAGAAGCAAATTGGTCTTTTTGCTCGGCTCTGCAAGAAAAAAAAAAAAAAAAACTGTCAAAACTTCAATTGCTAAAGTTCGAAAATATATACATTTATCAGACAGAATACATATGATATGATAGATATGTAGCAACATTTATTTAACTCCTTATAAATAGGTATATAAAAGAATCGTTATTCAACCTATAGAATGTTCTAACATAATCCCATCTTACATCTGAATAAAGTTCTAATAAAAAAAAGGGTTTTACTATGTATGATGCTTAGCAATTTTGTCTTTTTACAGAAATAACGATATCCAAAAATCACTTTATAGAGCGCTTTTATGACCAAGTAAAACAGCATCGCAAATTTACGAAAATTCTGTTGGATTAAGACAGCATTGAAACTATATGTCGCAGGGAAATCTATCGTATTTACAAACATATAAATTATTATAGAACAATTACTGCTAGCTAATGTCATTGCAAATCTTACAATGCAAAACTAAAATAAGTACTGGACAAATTAAATAAAAATATTGTCAACAAATTCTATTCGTTTGTTATGAACAAACATGCCTTTTCTAGTTTTTATTCTATATTGCGCTATAGTCATTAGACAGCATCTTTTTTTCTTAACTCAATGCTTTCTTTCTTTCTACAATTGAAATAAAATTCATTGCATCCGTCTAGATTTCATGGGATCACCCAAAAGAAGCAACACCATATAATGTGCATGACCGTTCGGCTTATACTATCAAACACTCAGCCACTACACAAGAAGCATCATGGAAGAAATAACTAAAACAAACAAGCTTCTGTGTATATAACAACTTGAAAATTATCTCCCTTTTTTCCTTATTTAACCCTTACTTCATATTTTTTTTTTATTTCTTTCACTTTTTATCATTTTAATCTTAAGGTATGTTCAATAACACTCATATTATTTTCCGGATACATAGCTTATATAATAGATATTTTTCAAATGGTACAAAAGTTATACTTATATGAGCCTACCAGAAACGTCACCTGCATTACCGTCTACAACTATTATGAATTCTACAAGTAATAAACTACTCTTTGTGGCACTTGAAATGTATTATGTAACATTGTAAATTACGTTTCTAGTTGGAACTAATGGATTTTATACGGATTATCCACAAAAACCGGAAGAAATGATCTTTAATTCACCGGACCGTATAGGTTTGGTAAATAAGTGAGACACAAAAGCATTTATACATGTACTAAATAACATACTTCTCCAAGATTGTTGGCTGTGTCCTGGGTACTCTTATATTTATATTTCTGCTTGTAGCAGCATTTATTGCCATCAAACTGTGGCAAAAAAAACTGCAAGAAAAGTTAATTGATGTTGATGATTATGATCCTGATTGGAAATTAACAGATAAATATCAACATAGTAAAATTAGTCATACGTATATTCATCAAAATATAGGCAGCAGACATAATTTCTCACTACTGGACCCTCATTCATCATTTTCACTGGCTGTTAAAAAAGCATCTGAAATACCAGATTCACCCATTTCACCTGCGTAGTTGTTGGTGATTTCTTGGGTACCGATCATATAAATAAATTATAATAGCTTTGATAAGATGATAACCCATGATCTTCTTTCTATGTTATATATATATATATATACATTGGGTATAAAAGCGACTTTTCTCATCCTCTTCTTTTTTCGTTCTTTTTAACACGTAAGACATCTTGTTAAACAGATATTTACAAAGGGACTCCTTAAATATCTTATTTCAATTAAATGATAGCAAATACAGTTTGACTATTATAATAAACTTTAAAATACACAGTACGAGAATATTCATATGGTGGGTAATTAATATTGTTACCGTAATACAATCAAAAGGATAAACTGAAATGCGGGGAACAAATAGAGAAACAAGAACTGACATGTGAAGAATATGTAGTAGTAATAGTAGTAGTAGTTGTAGTAGTAATAATATAAATATCCCCCTCCCCCTTTATATGTCCCCCATTCTCTTTTTTTTTATTTTTTTTTATTTTTTTTTTGCCTTCTTTTCTTTTTCAACAACTACAAAAAAAGAAAAAATGTCTTTTGTTATTGCAAATAGACCACATCAATTGCAAAGACTAGTTCATCATTCCAGTAAAATCAACCCTCAATGGTTGCCTGTGCTGCTATTAAAAATTATGGGATATTCATCATTTGCAACTGCTATTATTAGCATCATTATTTATTGGTACAAGAAGCAACTTGCATACCAACAACAGCGACTTCCAATGAAAAAAGATGTCAAGACACTAGATGATGATCAATTACATATGAATCCTAGAAAGAAATTACATATCACAACTAATAACAATAAAGCTTTAATGATGAAAAGATCAAGCAGTACATTTACAAATTTATCAAATCAAAATAGACAGGTAAAACAAATATTTATTGCATGAATATGATCGCTCACATAATAAACAAACAAACAGCTGTTTACTCCCCCTCCTTCCCCACTTTCTTTAAACATCTCGCCCACTTCTTCTCCTTCTAATTTTACAACCGGCAGCAGTAGATCTGCCTCTCCTCTGGGTAGTTGGAGTTCAAGATTATTAGATGGGGTTATTTCTAATATCAGAGGAAAGAGAAAGCTGACTATTTCATTGAAAAATGTATACTATATTGTATTCAAAATTGTTAATTTCAATAATACTCATATCTTATTTATTAGACTATCCTATGGAATCCTTCCAGAGATGTCAATAACCCAAATCATGCGTTTTATGAAAATACTGTTTCATTGCTCAGTAAACTAGCTCAGTTGTATGACATATACGTCATAGTTCACATGAATTCCAATGAAGAGCGTCAACAAATTTATCAACTACTTTCAAATGCAAATCTTTTGAACCCTTTAATCATTGACGAATGCAAAGTGCTTTGGTGTAGCTCAGAGCAAGGGAAATTACATGTGATTAATCATATTAATCCTTTCATTCATGTTGAAGGCGGTTGGGAGAAAGATAATGGTAGTAAAGTCATTGAGAATTTGCAAGTAGAACGCATGATCTGGATTGGTCATCAGCAGAAAGCTGTACCAATGGATACCACTAAAAGTAATATAGAAATCGCAGATCAATTAATTCATACCTCTATTGCCAAACAAGTTGGTTTTTGCTAAATATACTCTTTTACTACATAAAATATACCCATATTTACAAACATTACATTTTCGTTAAATATTTCCTTTTAATTTTTGATCCCATGATTATATTGAAGGTTTTTTTTTTTTTTTTTACATGCATTATAAATATTATAATATTTGAATTGTATATGATTATACTTGTGTCTGACTTTTCAGTTAATATCTAGTCGAATATCCAGTGATAAATTTGCCAAACAACATAAAAATTAAAAATCAAGGCATTATTAATACAGAGAAGTGCTCAAAATATTCAGTTCCTGAAAGGTATTTCAATTAAATAGCAACAAAATGAATCAAAACAGTATATGCAAAATTTCATTGCACTAATGCTGCTAATTGCCTCAACGCTCAGTTTATCTCCTTGTCGTAATTTCGTTAATCAATTGCTATTTTTGAGTGAGTCAAAATGAAAGTTCATCGATTTTAAGTCAGTAATGATCCAAATAAACTTAAACCTGCACACCTAAATATAGGTGTTGGGAACATTCGTCTACTGATACGTAAAGTATTAGCTTCTAAAAATGGTTTTTGCTTGTTTATATCTAAAACATACCGTTTTTTCTTAAAAACTAGGCCCAAGTTTTCATACCTGTGCAACTTTCTTTTAATTAAATAACAACACAATATATATATATATATATATATGCAGTTGTACCTGAAATGTTCAACTTTGATATAAAAACACATTTTCGAAAATATTCTTTCAATAGAAATTGGCATAAATCTTTCAGTAATAATGTTTCAGGTTTTTACAAGTATTTCACTGTTAAAGGTTAAAATATTTCTGTTTAATTATCTTTGCAAGAAATTAAGATATACCAATACTTTTGAATAATGAAACCTACTTGTTTAAATGCTTTATAGTATATTTAAGTATAAAAAATTTAATGCACTCTTTTTAATAGTAAATTTCAAAATATTTGTTTAATTGAACACCAGTTATTTTTCATTCATCTTATAGACCTCACTGAGCTCTGTTTCATTTGAATTGGTTTTTTTAAAATATTAGTTTTTCATAGATATACCCTCCTATTTTTATGGGTTGTTTATATATACAGAACAAAGATACTAGAAAGCAAAGTTAAGACTATATATATTTATTGAGTATATTTTAGGTATCGAAAAAGACGACAAGCTTTTACAGAGAGCATTCAAAATTAGAGTATTTACAGCTCTTGGAAATGTGGAATAATTGTCTTAAGTTCATGCGTAAGAATAAGTTCATTGCCTTGAAGAATTTGCTGGTTCCAACGAGATGCTATAACAGATTGATCAAACCAGCTGTTATAGAATTATACTAAGTTAGCTATTTAGAATATTGATGCTTGACTAAATTTAAGAAGTGAATATTCTTTTGAAAAAACTAAATTAATGGATATTGTTGTCCCCCATCATGTCCATAATTTGTATTTAAAATTTGCTTCTAAGTGATGTATGTTTTCAAAAAAAAAAAAAAACTTTAAATTTTAATCGCATTTTACGCAAAATTAATGTTTAAATTCTATTTGGGTGAATGCAAAATCTAAAGTTGTGCAAAAAATATTTCATATTTTAGTTCAATTTACTTTGAAATTCATGAGTTATCAAACAAACTGATTTTTGGGACATTTTGGGATCTAATTTCCAAAAAAAAAAATTAAGTTTAGTTATCTATGCTGTGAACTATTGTTTTGATTTTCTCCATCAGAAACCAATATTTTTCCAGAAAAAAAAAAAAAAAAAAATTGGGTATAAATTTCAAATTGATCTATGTTTTGAATACAAAAATCAAAACTTTATTTTTAAGTTTTAGTTTTTACAACAGATTTTATATTAATTTTATCAATTTTAGGTCAATATTCGGTTAATGAACATACATTCTGGCTTTAATCTATTTTACTTTAGAACAAAGTATTAATAGCTATATAATATAAGCGCACATATCTGAAATTTAATGGAAATCGATTCAATATTAAGCGAAAGAATCTAAAACCCTTTTGCAAAAACATCTAAACTTTTATCATCTCGATAAAAATAATTTTATATGTCGAATTCTAACTTTATATTATGATAGAAACACATGTTTGACACAAGTAACTCAAATAGAAACTTTTGTTATTTACTGTGAGTTGAGAAAAATTTCGGCAAAGCATTTTTGTAATTTTACTGCTCACTTTTATTAAAAACAATCAAAAATTTGTTCTCATTAAATGCTAGTCCAACTAAGCTGTAATGACACATAAATATAGATATATAATATATATATTACAAATAACTCTAATTACAGTATCTTGATCTATGTACTTATTGGTAGCGTTAAGATCATGAATTGCCTTTAAAATATTATAAATAGTATATACATATTTAGCAAAGTTTTGCTCATTTTGTAGTGAAATTTATATCACATACTATACGTAATAGCAATATATTTAAATATATTTAAATGTGTGGTCTTGTTTTAGAAACTAAAAAAGATAGAAGTTATATTATCTTGAACATTGTATTTATTAGTCAATTATTATAAATAAGTATCCTACTTTATAATTTAAATCAAAGGCTGTTTATGAAATTTTTTGTAAATGAATAATTTTTTTGAACACCTCAATGTGGTCTGAATATATGTCTTTGAAATAATTTTTGACAGTTTCTTAGGTCTGATAGTATGCTGATAACCTCCACCCCCCCCCACTAATGGCATTATCTAACACGTGAAGCAATGGAAATATATGCTTTAAAAGATAGGCAGCACTAAAAATAGTAAAATCAAGTACATTAGCCTTCAACTTGGTAAGCTATTTTAAGCATTACATATGTCTGCTATTGTAAAGCCGCTTCAAGGCTAATATATACATAACTTTTAAGAAACTTGAATAGGAACAAGCCAATTTATAAATAGAAGCACCTGCTTTTGACTAAAGGCCTAAGTTGTCATTATGAAATGTGTACATGGCAATTTTAATAAAGGTTAAGATATAACAAAACACATACATACGATTTACGATGAGCCGCATAACAAGTTAATTAAATCTTGACATTAATAGTTTTTCTATAAAAATCAATGGCTGAAGTATAATGTGGTTTGAATAAACCTCATTGATAGACAAACAGTAGACTAAATCTTTGCCCTTCAAAAATCAGGGGTTTTAAAGAAAATACATTCGCTTAAATAGAAAAAAGTCGGTGTATCCTATATATCAATATTATTTCAACTAAGAATTGTATTAATACATATATAATCTATGCTGGAACCACTTACTATGATACAATTTTCATATCTCAGATTAGTTTTATGATGATGATGATAGTGATAGCAAAAATAACTTTCAATAATGATTTAATTTCTAGTGTTTCATTGTGCCACTCATCAACGAAACCCCGCTAAAGCATTGTTATAATAACGTAGAAATTGTTTTACTTACAATGGAATGCAATGTGTAATAATATTACTTTTATATCAATAATGTTGCCAATATGTTTATATATATATATATATATATATATATACAAATATATGGATATATCAAGTTGACTTTTAATTCTATAAACTAAACATTCATTCTATTTGAAAGATGGGATGATTGAATTACAAGACAATGTCGTGACTTTTACTGCCCTATGTAAAGCAAACAAAAAGCAATTGAAAAACGGGGAGAAAATCCGAGCATTTTAATTATATAATCGTTTATTATATTCTTCTTCTTATTTCTTTCTTTTTCTATATAAATAATACTAATATATCTTTAATGTCACTTACACCTGAAATGACTCTAGGTCAACCAAAATCCGGCAAGCGTAAGCCCGGACTTCGTTTAACTTCCAAACATCTTCAACCAGCTTCATCTTCTCCATCACCCAATTCATCCTCTTCTTATCTCGGTACCTCTCAGTCCAACACTAGATTTCGAGAACAAATTGGTAATATTGTAAATGGAAATAATGGACCTGGAGATAATTATAGTAGTCAACCTGTTGAGGAAGAAGAAGCATCTTTAGCTGCTTCTTATTTACAATCTACTCAACCATTATCACAACAAGAGCAGGACATAAAAAATCAAGATATCCCAGTTTTACGTGAGGCTCCTCTTCCTCCACCTGCTATTAATACCGGACAACAAGTAGTAGAATCGAATTCACATTTTATGGAAATGAAAGCAGAAGATCTCGAAACTTTATCTAGATTGGGTGAAGGTGCGGCAGGTACCGTACGTAAAGTATTGCATAAACCAACTCAATTAGTCATGGCAAAAAAGGTTTGTGTTTTTCAGTAATGTTCAAGAAAAACGGGTTTCTTAATTGTTTATTGTTCTAGTCCATTTCTACTGAACCCGACCCAGCTGTTCAACGTCAAATCTTACGTGAACTAGCATTCTTAAAAACTTGTGATTCACCCTATATTGTATCATTTTATGGCGTGTTTTTAGATGATGGAGATACTACAGTCTCGTTGTGTATGGAATATTGTGAAGCTGGAAGTTTAGAGGATATTTACAAAAGAGCAAGAGATTTAGGAGGTGTTATTGGTGAACCAGTTCTCGAACGCATTGCAGAATCGGTATGATTTTTTTATTTTGTAAATGTATATATATATATATATATATTTGCATTCAATAATTCAATGCAACTAATTTGCTGTCATTGTTTTAGGTCTGTAAAGGCCTAGTTTATTTACATTCAAAACGAGTAATTCATAGAGGCATGTATTTAATATTGTATATTTATTTCAATTATATTAAAGTAATGTATTATAAATAGATATCAAACCATCTAATATATTGGTGACACGAAAAGGAGAGATTAAACTTTGTGATTTTGGTGTATCTGGTGAACTAATCAACTCTATCGCACAGACATTCACAGGAACTCAGTATTATATGGCAGTAAGTGGGATAATATAAATATTAAGGAAAGGAATTATATCTAACTTGTCAAACTTCTCTAAAAAAAATAAAAAAAAAAAAAAAAAAAGCCTGAGCGTATTCAGGGTAATGCCTATGCTGTGCAGTCTGATATTTGGTCACTTGGTTTGACTTTAATTGAAGTATCACAAAATAGACCTGCTTTACCTCCTCCAGATCAACCTCATCTTTCAATTTTTGAATTACTCGATTTTATTGTACGCCAACCTGTACCGGAAATTCAAGGAAATCATATTTCCGATGAATGTAAAAATTTTGTAGCCGTTTGGTGAGTTATTTTTGAATCTGTTGGTATTTGATGTGAAAATATTTATTTTTTTTCTATAGCTTAACAAAAGATCCTAATTACCGTCCAACACCTGCTCGTATGTTACAACATCCATTCATCTCAAAATGGGAAAATGTACATATGGATTTAGGCCAATGGGTTAAAGAAGTTTGGGGATGGAATTAATAATGTAATAAACATTTATTTTTTTCAAAAATTAAAAATAAAGAGACATAGAGTACATGTTAAAGATTAAGATAAGGAGGAGGGGGGGGGGTTTACACACATTATCTGAAGACATGAAATATGCAATTAAAGTTCGCTGAACTCGGGGAAAAGAAGCATAAAAACAGATAAAAAATTTATGTTTATATTAATAAAAATAATAAAGTGATATGTAAAATGTAAAGGTTACAATTGAAAAAAGAAATTACCAATCCTCATCGTATAAACCAGGAATAACAGTAGCTTCCCCTAGATCTTGTCCATGATATGCACCACGAGCCTGTCTTGTCATAAACACAGTTCTTTCCTTTCTCTCTTTTCTCAATTCAAATTGTGGAGGTAATTCAGGCAAACTAAAATAACTTGGTGGTTGGTCTTCAGATGAATTTGGACTCATTAAAGCAGCTGTCAAGGGTCCAACTAGCTCGCTAGGTAAACCTTGTGGTGCTGGTGGTTCTTCTAATGTGGGATCAAAGAACAATGGGCATTCAGTGGATTGACGATAATGTTGAATAGCTGTCAAATCAGGGATTCTCAGTAATTGATCATAAGGTAAATTTGCAATAGTCAAGGGGATAGCAAATTCATTGACATGACTTGATTTGAATAAATGCCCTTGCTCAATAGTTACTTGAAAACAAAGATCATAGTGAACTCTAGTATGACGAGAGAGGAACGACGGTGACACCAGACGTGTAGGCACATCAAATTTGATGGTTTCTGATAGTTGGGTTAAATCAGATGTAACAGGAAGAGCTACTGCTTCTTGAACAACAGTTCTGATATTTTCTCTGAATGCTGTACCTTGTTGAACTAACATTTTGCCCTCATGATGTTTACGGAATCTATATATTAGACTGGTGATTTTTGAGTCAGAATGAAGAATCATCATGTTGAGTTGCATTTTGAATGGTTCATCTGGGCAATAGGTTTGTTTGTATAGTTTAGCCTGCACTTCGGCTAAAGCTTGTTTTTTATCTTTCATTAATGTTGTTTTATATATCCATTCCTTATCTACAATTAAAAGCTTAGTACAATTGTTTTCCCATACATAAACAATCTCTTAAAAGTTTACCAGCAATAGAAACTATGATAGGTCTGTAAGGTGTTATGTATTCTCTACTCTTTAATCCCGACTGAAAAGCAGGCCCATCTGCTTGTGCTGTCCAAATATAACGAATACCAAAGCCAGCAGGCTCTTCCATAGACGGAGGATAGTTTACATTTGGAAACTATAAAACATGTTTAGTTTTGTACCGACATCAATTTAAATTTAAATATAAATATAAATATAAATACCTTTAGTGCAAATGGATACTCATAATGTCCAGGCTCAATTTCATCCCAAGCACACTGAGAATAAGCTAAAAAAAGAAGAAAAGCATTAAGGTTAGCGTGTGTATACCTTTGCCATCACGTCATTTTTTAGTGTTGTATACATACGAGAAGCTTCTTGGCCATACAATTTCCATTCAGTCTCGAAATAAGTTGTAATCATTTCATGAATCCATTCACCTTTACCATCAGCTCCACCTTCATCTACTTTAACCATTGCAGCTTCCTCTGCACGAAACTAAAAAACATGACATGTTACACAAACACGCATACATTATTTCCCCAATAAAATTACTTTACCTTGATTTTAATTCTTGTAACATGAATTCTTTCACATAAATTTAATATAACTTTTCCTCGAACAATACGATTTGGACGTACAATAACATGGTTACCACCATCAAATTCAATAGTCAACATTGGAGAATTTGATGATGCCATACTTTCCCTTCTATTACCTGAGCCAACAGCTGAACTATCTCTTCTTCTAGTTGAACTAGTGCTACTACGATTCGATGAATGGTCATTATGATTACTTGATTGATGTTGTTGTTGTTGTTGTTGTTGTTGTTGTTGTTGTTGTCCATTCAAAAAAGATCCAAATGAAGGAGCGCTCGAAGATAACTGAGATTGAGAATTTCTTCTTTCAGATGATGACATTGGATGATTGACCGATAATAGATCTTGAGGAGGATTTAAATGAGTAGAATGTGTTGGAGTATGTGATTCAGGAGGCGGCATAGGAATAGAAGCTGAAGATATGGAAGGTCTATGCCTTGAAAAAGTGTTTATTGGACTAGACATAGCTTATGATTAGTAGAGACAATAAAAAGAAAGAAAAAAAAAAAAAAAAAAAAAAACGAAAAAGATATCACAGAGACTTTTATGAATCCGCCCAATTAAATATGAAATTTTGTTTCAAATCGTCATTTTATAAGATGGATAGATCCATTGATTTTTTAATTTTTAGCAATATGCTAATTTTCCAATTATCTAATTTTGTCATTTGGTCAAATTCGAAAACTTTTTGACTGAATAAATCTTGATCATTGTTTTCCATGCAGTCTAAAATGCCTAATAAGAATTGATATTCTCGGGTATTTTCAAATGATAAATCCATAGCACAGTATTTATTTAGCAATTGATGACATTTTACGGTATCCTATATATATATAATATGTACAATATAGTTAAATATCAATAAACCAAATATTGAAATACACTTACCCCAATACACATGGAGCATAATCCTGCTTTCAAGAAATATTCTTTTATCGACCATTTTGTCAATTGATTATCCATTGAATCTGTCGCTACTCTTTCAAAATTATCAATTGCAACATCATATTGCTCTAGTTGAGCTGCAAAATGTGCTACTTTTAATAGACATTTATTGATCATTCTAAATGCAGAAAAGCCCTTGTTTTTTTTAGTTACATATATAAAAAAGAATATTCATGCAAAGTAACAACTTACGCTGGTGAATCATCAGCCATGTATAAATTAGATGCTTGTTCCCAGTTATCTTTTGCTCCATTCAAATCTATAATTTCAGATTCATAAATCTCGGCTATTTCTTGATGGTGTTTTGCTGCATTTCTAAAGTTTGATGTTTCTTTATCTACTTTAATAGCAAATTGTAGAGCTTCTATTGCAGCTTTATTGTTGATTTGTTCATTAAAAGATATCTAACAGATTTATTGCTTTTGTGCTCCTACCTCGGGCATCAATGCGCTTTAAACATTTGGCTGCATTTTCAAATGATTTGGAAGATTCATATTGTAAACCTGCTGTAGTTTTATAAAGTTCTGCCGCTTTAAAATAAGCGTTACCAGCATCTTGCCCTAATTTTACAATAAAATGAGTAAAAAATCAATCAAAAAGAAATCATAAAAACAAACATCTTTGAGCTAATTTAAACGTGTTTCCTGCTTTTTCATATATTTCAGCTGCATCTTCTTGTTTGTTGGTTGAATTAAACCAGGTCCAACTATTTAATTTCTTCTCGGCCTGTAAAATTAAGTCGTGTGCCTGATGTTCAGACATTTGCTATGAGTTTTTGAATAAGAAAAGAAAGACAAGTTATGAAAGAAAAAGAACGGGGAGTTTTTTTTTTTTTTTTATTTTTATTATTATTATTATTATTGTTATGATACAAGTAAGAGTGTTAATTAAAATTATTGAATGAAAAAAAAAAAAAAGAGAGAGAGAGAGAGTATGCGGTGCGTCATGCGCTTGTTATTTTGTGTTATGATGGACTGGGTCTTTTGTGTAAGGTCTTTTTTTTTTTGTATTTTTCGGTTTTTCTAAATCTTGATACATGGATTCCAACCTCCTCTAACTATACGTAAAACTAAACAAAATAAACCACCTACAGTCATCAATAATCCACTCCATACAATCCCTCCTGTATAATTGGGTGGATCAGAATGTGTAATGATAGCAGATGTAATAGGTGTTCCAAACAAATATCCAAATAGATTTGTAAAGTAGAGTAATCCATTTGCTGCTGTAATATTTTCATAACCAGCTACTTCTGGAAGTACTGCACCAAACAGAATGATGTATCCTGCACCAAAGAAACCGTATAGTACTACATAAACCCAAATAGCTGCATCATTGTAAGCTGTAGTCCATACGGATAAACTAAATATTCCAGATAAAAAGGTACAAACAAATAAACAATTGATACGGCCTAATCTGTCACTGATACCACCAATGGCAAGCATTGATACTGCATTGACAGCTGACATGATTGCAGCTAAGTTAGTGCCTACCCAAGCATTTAATCCGATGAAATTAGCGTAGGCTAAAAAAAAAGAAAAGAAAAAAGAGAGATTTACTTAGTATTTAGAATGTTTTTTTTTTCTTTTTTTTTATGACAGCATGTAACACTTACATGGTAAATAAAAAGCAGGTGTCTATGGGTGTAAATATACATAAATAAATGAAATACGCATACTTTAAAAGCTTACCAAATAACCAAATGTAGTGATAAACCCAATTATGAGTAAAATTATAAACTGTGGATTCTTCAATAAGGATATTTGTGTTTGAATCACAGATCTATTTTGTTGTTGAAGCTGTGGCTGGTTTGCTTGATTTTGATACGCAGGACATTCTTTAATCAAAGATGTAGCTATTATCATAAAAAAGAAGCAAATAAAGCCGGAAATGCGTAAAGCCCAACGATAATCTAAATGTTCAATAGCTGCTTGACAGATATTTGACACAACTAAACCTCCAATGCCACAACCACTAATTGTAATACCAACCGCAAGACCACGTTTCTTGGAAAACCATTGCTGAGGAGCTCCAATGCAGGGAAACCAAACAAAAGAAGCGCCCAGACCGAATAAAACACCTTGCGTTAAATATAAATGCCAAATTTGATGACTAATACTAGCCAACATCATAGCCAATGGACAAACTATAGTTGCAATAACCAGCATTTTTGTATAGCCTAGTTTACGAGTTACCCATTCGTTAATGGGTCCAGTCCAGAAATAAAGAGCAATGCAAATGGATCCAATCCAAGATAGTTGATTCAGTTTGCCGGGATAAATCACTGCATTATAATGATTTAAGAACACTCCCCAAGAATAATTGATGCTGTAACTAATATAATTATAGTTAAAACCACAACTCAAAAAAGATCTATTGTAAATAATATGTTACATTGCAAAAATACCGCAAAAACAACCTAACAATACACTCCATGCTTGCAATCCACCATCAGGAATCTCTGTGTTTGATACAGGCAGTTTTTTTCCTTTATTAAACCCAATGATGGTATTCTCTTGATCACCTTTTATCGCGCTTTTTTCATTTATTACATTGTCATTAGGTAATTCTATCTTTTCATTCATCTTTTTCTGTTGAAACTAAAAAGATATAATCAATTCTAACTGTCTTTTTATATCTCTGGGGATGAGAAACATTTCAATAATGCTGGTCTTTAAAGATCTCCTTTTATTTTCATTGCATGTCATAACTTATTATATCTAAACAACACTGATTATATTCATTGCACCAGTATAACTTTGATATTTAGTTGCTTGATTCGTATTTGATGCCGAATAAGAAATTTTTTGGGATACATAAAATAAGTGATCTACATGTTCAATGCTCGTATACAATATGGAAATGATGATGGAGAACAATCATCTAAAATGACATGTCAAAACTGATGTTTCAATCTAATGTCCATCTACTTCAAAACCCATCCAATGGTTGTCAATTGCACACGTGGATCGAGATATCAAAGTTATCAATGAAACCTGAGGTTTGATTTTTATTCACAGTAAAGAATTCATTTCATACAAAAAAAAAAATGCCTTGTGTCAATCAATCTAATCTAAAATTTCCTTTTTAAATTCCATCTATTCAGTTTGTAAATTTAATAATCCAAAAGTTTCAGAAGAAAACAACTCTGAATTCTTATTTCTTTGTAAAAAAATTATCCATTTTTGATTGTTTTACTCCGGAATTAGTAGCAAATGCATGCAAAGCGTTTTCAAATTGAAACGGTGTAATGCCAGTTCTTGTATTTACATGTACAAAATGCACACCTAATTTGCACACTTCACGGTTTCTACTCTCATCATCAAAAAACAGCATATCACTACAGGAAATGCCTGATTTTTCTGAAAGAGATCTAAAATGCTTTAGTTTGCTACCTGGATAAATTTCAAGATAATCAACATTTTCCACTAGCGTAGTATTGTCGAGATCAGGAATACGTAAAAGCCCAATAGCTTTTTTTGCCCTATTTCATAGTTAGCTTCTAGACTAATTTGATTGAATAGTAAGATTACCATTCAGGCGTTTGCGTTCTCGAAGCAATTCCAATTTGGGTATCAGGAAACGCTTTAATGAGTGCGATGATTGTTGCTGTATGTTCAAAAAGTCCTAATGATTCTCCTAAACTACGACACATTCAGACTAGTAAGAAAAAGAAAACACACAACGAAATAATGCTTAGAGTGCTTACGGGTTGGTTACTGAATTGGAAGCTTCATCGTAAACGTAAGGTGGTCCTATAGTAATTTGTTTTGTGAGATATGGTGCTTGCGTGCATTAATACACATTCATATTACCGCCTGTACAATCAATCCTAAAAGCGCACATTAGTTATCGCTATCGTGTAAATCTGTATTCTATGTATTACCAATCTGGCCATAATGTGTAATCTAAATCGAATACTATCATTTTGGGAAGCTTATCGGGCACAATTTTCAAAATCGATCTAGTCATTGTTGATTAAGTTAAAGAAGTAAATGGAGCTAAATGCATTGATTGAAAGCTTTGCATTTATAACCGGGCGCAGTCATAAGCCCCTAAAAGAAACGGTGATTACTGCTGCGGCATAATATAGCATCGTTAAATCGATGGATTTGTTTGGACCAAGTAAAATCAATGTAAGTTTTCATATACCTTGTGCATTTTGATTGCCTCCAAGCCTCGCTATGTTTGAATATTTAAATAATAATACCAGCTTTATTTAATCAGGTTCATCAAGTTTTCAATCATTAAAGAATTTTATTGCATATACAACGCACTACAAAACATACTTTAAAAGCTTAAGCAAAAAAGCAACATTTTATAAATGTTGCTATGTTTTTTTTCTCCTGATTCAATATATTTTTCTGTTTGATTATACATTTGTATATGTAAATATTTTCATTCTATCGTAAATTAATCACAAGTTTGATTAAACTACCTTCCTGGTAATGATTGTCAAGATACATGAAGGGAAATTTACTGAGGAAAACTAAGTATATGAGAGAGAAAATCTGGCTTTTTGTTCGTATCTGATCTTTTTTTTTAATTGTTTTTTTATGCAGTTTTTCTTTGAAGCTTGGAGCATATTAACCACTTTTTTTATGATAATTTGCTGCTGCTCTGGTTATGAAAAAGGTTACAATCATCTTATTACAACGAAAGTGCAGCTATAATATCTTGTCTGCTCAGTGTAAGTAAATGTATCGCTGCAGTACCTAGTTATTTTTGCTATTCAAAATTCTTTGATATACTTCCTTTTATCAATTTTTTTTTTTTTACATTTAAACTATTTTAACAAAGATCATGTACTATCACAAAGCTTTAAAGTCTCTATTGTGAGCCTTTTATTTCTTTGGTTTTCATACACACGTTCATAACCGATACATTTTGTAAATCTATTATTTTATCTCACAACATTTCTTCAAATATATCTTATTCTTTATTGAAAGTTTAACGAGAACATTGTTTTTACATGGATTTTATATATTAAAACATTTAAAATATCGCATGGTGGTTGCAGATATCCCCAAACTAAAAGACCTCAAAATGACGAGTGCGTGAGTCTTATTTATTATATAATAGGGTTAGGATTTTAGAACTAGCTTAAGCCTTGTTCATAAGAAATTTTTATTAAGGGTTAAATATTAATTTCTACACCTATTTCGGTAAACCAAAATATACAATTCGAATGCCATCCTATTCAACATTGTCCCAGCTACAAATTTGATTGAATGGAACAAGGCGGTTAGTATAGTGTTTGTTTCATAAATTTGAATAATTTAGAAATGGCCAGCTTAAAATTGAGGAAGCGCATTTGAGATGAAAATAACACGAGAAAATACTAAGATATTACAAAGATAAATATTAAGTAAAGTCTAGTTTATTTTTCATTCTCTATTAGAAAATGTTATTGTTGGATGGATTTGAAGACTTTTTTTTTTTTTTTGCCGATTTTATAAAACCAGTTTTCATGTAATATAAAATGGTGAAGGGAAGGATGGTATGCAAAATTTAATTCATATGATAGTGCGAATTGGGGGCTGTCTAACAAATGTTGTCTTGTCAAGAAATATTAATTTTTCGTCGAGAAAATTGAAATTGAATGATTTGGTTTTCTAGTGAAAAAGGAATCACCAAAAATCCATGTATAATTCCATGGGACCGGAACGTTCTTTTTTTTGGGACCCAAAAAAAGTGAATAACTCGACGAAAAATAAAGCTACAGCTATAAGTAAATAATCAATCTGTAGGTAATTTTGTTGCGCAAAATGTGAAAACAAAATATTTTAGGGTTACATTTGAAAAAAGGGTACTTTTTGGTCCAAAACCGCTAAAATACAGTATTGAATTTTACTATACATTTTGTGAGAAAAACGGTTTCAAATATTAAATGGATCGATTCAAAATTAAAAACTGAATTTAAAACATTCGATACGTAAAATCAACTTGCTATGCATTTTCGTGAGTTATTAGACGTTCAAGTTTTTTTTTGGATTTTTTTCCTCAATTCTTCCATTTGAACACTTTTGAATTTAAGCTCAGCTGAGTGTGAATATTTGCTTATATAATTATATATCGTCATATTCAAAACGGGAGCATGCACCCATTTCAATAGATAATTAGGAAATAAAGAATGTAAGACTATATTTTAGATACTATATAATGTAGCCAAAAGGCCCATTTTTAGTCTCCAAAATTTGTGGTTGGGCATAAAGGCGACAAATGTAAAACATTGGGGTTTCTTCGCTTAAAAACTCAATCTAAGATATCAGTTATGCCGGATTAGTATATACAATGTTTTGCAACAAATCCTAATATTTACAGTAGCGTTAAAATATTGTTTCCTAAGGCCTATATATTATATCAATTATAAATTAGCCAGACTATGACAATTTTCTTTGTTAAATGTGGAGTCTCTATTCAATATTATTTCCAATCATTTAATGAAGCAACTCATTTGAGAAAAAAGGCAATACAATTTTACGATATCTTTATTTTTATATGCATTACGGTTGTTAAAATGAATACTGAAAATCTCACTTATTTTAAAATTAAATGTATAACACATTGTACTTCTACTTTGATTATACACAAGAAGAATGCTTACTCATGTTTATTTTTGTAGCTGTAATTGTTATATTTGCTGGTTATAGCTTTTTTAGGGATATTTTGGATTTTTGAAATAGTTTGCTAAGCTACGAACCCAACTTAAAACTTTGTTTTTGATATGTGCAATTTAGCTAGTAGAATTTTGGATGAATATATATTCTCCAACTTTGGAAGCAAAATTAAGGATACTACATCCACAAAAAAGTCATGTTTTGAAAATCATCCAATAGAACTCAGTAAGGTTTTTTATGAAATAGGTGTAAAAAAAAAATGCTGTTCAATATAATGCTAATATTGAAACCCACCTCAAAAAGATTAAAAAAGATTAAAAAAGATTAAAAAAGAAAAAAAAAGAGGTGCTCAAAATTTTTCATACTTAAAAATGTTATAGACCACCTCAAATGAAATAAGTTTCATAATTAGAAAGTATTAGTATGACTCAATTTGTTGCAGAGATATTAAAGATTAAAGTTTTGAGTTTATATTTTCTATAGGGTAGAACTTAGTGGATATACAGTACTTTGTTATTATTTAATGTGAAGACTTAATATACATGAAACTCCTACAATAATGCTTTATGTAGCACAATTTAGACAAAGGCCAAGAGATTGAGAGATCTCCACAAGTGGACCTACTATAAACAAGGTCGCGATATGATGTTATTATGAAAGTGAGGAAAGAAATCTACTAATAAAGCGTTGCATCCAAAGCCAAACAGGCATGCAGAGAAACGTCATACGAAAATTTGTGGGTTGGCGACGATGACACTGAACAGGAAATACAGTATTACTACATAACATTATCAAACAAACTTATTGACAGCAGGATCTGAACTCAAGACCTTGCGCTTGGGATGTACACGCCTTCACCATTCAGCCCAACCACCAAGGGCTCTAGTTTTTGAGTTTAGCAGTGAAGTACCTGTAAAAATCTAATACATTAGCAGCACCAAAAAAGCCATAACGTTCAATCTATAAATTAATGTAAAATTTCAATTATATTTATGGAGTTTTCAATAAATGTATATAAACAAAATACGGATTCGCAGAGGAATTTTTGCCAACTGATTAATTAATAACAAAATATTCGTAAAATCTCAAACCCAAGGCATTATTTTTATGCAAATCTTCAAAATATAATTTATTTGTATTCATTTTGCATAAACCATTTTAAAAATAATCTGCTTTGTGCACGTAAAAAATTGAAAACCGATCGAATTTAAACACATACTTCCTAACAATTCTAGATTAGTTTAGCTTCATGTGATTAGCATGAAACGCATATATGCAACAATAAAGTAAAATACCCTAAAAAGAACAGGTTTTCCTGTCAATTGAACCAATCGTTGATACAGTTTGTGTGAAATGTTGTAAAATCCTGTGACGTGTTGGAGAAGTGGGCGAGCTATTATTACACCAGAACATGCTCTTCTTAATATTATGAAAAACTATTTTCTTTTGGACTTTATTAGATGGAGCCCTTTGATGAATTCAGCAAAAAGTCGAAAGTAGAGTCGCCAAAAGAAGAGAGAAAAGTGGCTCCTGTGCCAGATTCTATTCCATTGTTACAGTCATCCGAGAGAGCAAATGCAGCGCCTGTCACTGTAAGCGCTATAACAACTGCCGCAGAGATAGCACCTCCGTCTTCGTCCTGCGCCAAGCTTCGAAGCGTTCCAATTCCACAACCTCTCATTTTAAAAAGACGTACTAGTAAATCCTCAATATCCTCGACAGATGACCATGATCAATCCAAGCTCGCTACTCCTATGCAGAATAATTTTTTCCTCAACGAGAATAATAACAATAATTATCCTACTTCACCTACAGGCTCTTTTTCAGGAGGAGATTTATCGTATCGAAGATCATTTGTAACAGATATAGATTATAGCAGTAGTCCAGGAAGCGAATCCAATGATATACCCCAAAGTTCTATTATTTATCAACAGCAAGGAGTACGATCTCCTCCTCCAGCAACATCTACGTCTACATCCTCATTTTCACCGAGATACTCAAGCCCTCCCGCTGGTAGTGGGGGAAAATACATGGTTAGATCAAAAAGAGCTAGTTGGATTGACGGCTCTTCATCTATGACTCCTCATGATTCCACACCATCTACTCCTACTACTCAACCATCAACTGAAATTGCAAGAGCTCCAACTAAGTCAATTATGATTCCACCTCTTGGTTTACCAAAGCCATTGCAGAATCAAACTTCGGTAGGAGGACAAGCATCTGCAGATGATAGCTCTTTGAAATCAGGATCTTTATCCAAATTACGAGAAGATAGACAACAACAATATCAAATACCAAAGAGAGAAAATTCTTTGGATAGTGGTGCTCCATTATCAGCTTCTTCTTCAACAACTGATAATTCAGCTCATTCGTTCTTGTTGAATAAAAGTCGAAAACATTCAGAGGATGCTGCTACTGGAGAAATGGAAGATTTGACCTGTGACAATAGCAATAAAAAGAGAGCATCTTTACATGAAAGAAAAGCGTCGATTTCTTCTATTGTTACTGATTCGAGCTTAGCTAGCGAGGATATGTATTCTCCTTTATCTTCGCCTCGTAAGTGTTATCCAAATATCAATCATTGCAAATATATTAATATAATTATAGACCGTTATAAACCAGGTGGTGGAGGTGGAAGCAGTAGTGGACACAGATCAGCTTCAGCATCCCCTTTAGTCACCCATACACTTACATCCAGCTCAACTCCTCATACACCTTATGTAAGTTCCCACAAAGCGAGACGAAGATCTTCTATGAGTATGCTTCGAAATATACCCAGCTCAGAGCTTGCAGATATCATTAGTGGAAATTCACCTAACCCAATATTGGAGACAACACCTGCCGATTTATTGAACAGTACCCAACACCCACTTGGAATAATTGAGCGCTCCATCCCTGATGTATCTACGAGTGCATCGACAAGTAGTGAAATAACTAATTCGTCTGTGGTTTCACCTTCGGCTGATGGTGTACCTATCTATCAACATTCATTGCATTCTTTATTAAGAAAGCAACTTTCTAACAAAAGAAAACCAATGCGAGATCGTCGCTCTTTACCAAATATTGATGGTAGACCACAAGAAGCTGATAGAGATGTTGTAGAAATGAACTTGGATGCCGGCCCATTGCAATCCACAGATATGTCACAAATTTTTGATGATAATCATACAACAAATGTCGAAAACGATTTGAAAAGTCCTGTATACCCTGCCATGTTGTTAAACGAATCTCAATCAAGAGCTGATAAAGATAAGCAAAAAGCACAATTGCCAGCAAATACTGTCTTACCAACATTTTCACCGAATTCTATGAGTCGAGCATCTGCACCTGATATGGTTCACTACAAACATAATGATCAATATAGAGATTACTTTAGCAATGAACCTGTTGCAAGTATAGCTGCATGTAAGTATAAGCAAACCAATAAAGACTTTACAAGTTACTCAACAATTTTTGTAGCTGCTAATATTGACGGTAAAACTGATGCATCACAACTACGTCGCCAACCAATGCTTACTTCTTCATCATTTTATGGAACTGATTATTCAACTTATGGATCAGATGAAGACTATGCAAAAAAATTATTCATGTCTCGATCTGCAAAAGTTAAAAGATGGTGTAGTTTACGGGTTGAAGGGATTGAAGATAAGCTACATTTACAAGGAAGACATCATCGACGATCAAGCAGTGCTACAAGTTCAAGTGCTGTCCCTGTTCGTGAAAGACGCTATTCAACAACGAACTTGACTCGAATTCCTCGAGATGATTCCGATATGCCAACTATTCTCGTTACAACAGCAGATGGATCTTTAGATCATAATAATGATTCTGGGGACTATGATATGGTGAATAACATACCTTGGGTTGATTGGCTAGAAGAGTACAAGGTTGTCAAAGCTAGAGAGATTAGAAGAAGATCTTCAACTCAGTATGATAGCATGTCAGATGTAGACATCGGAGAAGATAATAATTCTTTTAAAGAAACTAAATTACCGCTCCAACCATCCCCTTCAAATTCTACAACAACAACTGGATCTCAAGTCTCTGTTGTTAATCGTGTACTCTCAAATTGGTGGAACAATGTGAAAATTGGAGCAGAGCATTATTCAAAATCAAGACGTCAATTTAAAAAGAAAGATTGTTCTGATGCATCTCAACAGCAGCAGCAACAACAACAACAACAACAACAACAACAACAACAGCAGCAGCAGCAGCAGCAAACAATACCCGAAGCTCAAAACCGAGGATCATCGTCTTTTAACTCTATGCCTCCTCCTGCATCGCCTTCTCAACACAAGGAGCAAATTCAAGATTCTTCTATGGATTCACAAAAAAGAAATTCTCATAATTTATCATTAGATTTACAGGATTTGCAGCATCCATTAGAAAGCAAAATAAAGCCATTCTTGGTTGATGACCCTTCTTCATCTTCTCCATCTGGAAGTATTCATACCAACAATACAAACCGTCGATGGTCATCAGTTCAAATGGAAACAGATAGCATGTCTCCTATTTCACTTCAAAATGATAGCAGTGCTCAATCTTCTGTTCCTGATAGCCCTTCTGGATTAGCACAAAAAATCAGTATTCCAAGAAATCCGATCACTCAAAAGAGTCTTGCTAAACGGGTAGGGTATCGCTTTAACAACCCTGGTAATCGAATGGGTACATTTGGACAATTGAGTCATATATTTGGTAATGCTCCAGATGGAAATGACAATAATTCCAATATGCGTATTCAGCATTCAATTAAATCTCGCTTACAGTTTGCCAAGGAAGCTTGTGATTTGGAACTTCGCCAGATTATTGATGGGTTGAATGAATATGTAGAACGTGGTCTACAATATGTTGAAGATATGGATGTTCTTTTAGAAGAGGGTGTTCATTCTGTAGGTAGCTTAGATACCGAAGAAGAAGATGATGAAAGCCATAATCATTCTCATAACCATAGTAATTTGCTGACCGTTGCTTCTGCAGCTGCTTCAATTGCAACTAGCTCAAATACTGCAGTTGATAATGCAAATCTTAATATACATCCGGATACATATACAAATCAATTGCCTAGTGTTGTTGAAATTGATGAAACGCCATCTCCACCATCAGGACAGCAACATCAACATCATCATCATCTAGATATATTAAACAATCCAAGTACAAATAGTCTCCCTCATAAACGTAGTTTATCATCTGCTATGGAAGATCATCAAATTTCAGAAGAATTACCAATGCCTAAACAACTCGCAAGTTCTCCTTTGCCTTCAACATCACATTTATCGGTGCCTATTGCAGCCACTATTGCATTACATCAAGGTGCAAATGAGGAAAGCAATAATCAATCTGGCGGTATAAATACTAATTCTATGGTTGCTTTTATCTCTGAAGATTCTTATTTACCTACGCCTTTCATTTTGACATTACAAGATTTGATTTCAGTTGCACAAAATGTAATGGATACATCGTTGGATGAAATTATCGAAACGAATGGTGCTTGTGCAGAAGCTGTTGCAAGAATTCAAACTATTGGCTCTAAATGGGATATTCATCCAGAATGGCCATGTCGTGAATGGTATGTGCGTCTTTTGCTTGGAATTGCTGCTCTTAATCGTGTAGTTGAATGGTGGGCTGCTGAAAGAGGATTTTGGTCTAATACTTCGGGAAATGCTACAGCAGTTTCTTCAGTACCTCCTAGTGATACTGAAGGAGACGATATGGATTCTGTTAGTAATTTATCGAAAATGGATGAAACAGATGATGAAGATGGACAAATGTCTTTAGATGAAATAAGTAGCCAACGCTCTAAAAAGACAGCGACTACAACATTTAATGATGATATGAGCCAAGATCCACAAATTTACGGGGATAATGATGCAGTTTTGGACGAACAATTAGGAAGTTTACAATTACAAGAAGAAGCTGAACGTAGTCAAAATTCTACTTTTATCATTGAACTTAGTTTAGGTACAACTACTGTACAATATGTTAGTCCCGTATGGTTTGAAGTTGTTGGGTAAGTGAATTGTTTTTATAACAGAAATCTTGGTAATTGACATGTTTTGTATATAGATCTGATCCTCAGTCTGTTATTGGGCATAGTATTACTGAACTATTATCTATTGATGATAGCCAAGTATTCATTGCTGCTACACAAGAGCTATTAGCAGACGATTCACATACTGTGGAAGTACGATTTAATGTTATTGGAAATGAAGGTTCACATATTGAAATGGAAGGTAAAGGTATGCTCATGTATAATAGAGTTACAGGAGAACCTAGCCATACAATGTGGGTTATGAAGCCTGTAATTACTCGTCGTTGGTCCATCATTGATATGTCATTAACACCACGAAATGAAAAGAAATCTACATGGCTCAGTGGTAGCCCAACTGAAGAAAATTCTGAATATATGAATGGTATTACTTACAATGATAGTAACAAACAAGATGAATCTGTTACTGTTGAAGAACATCGAGCCATGATGCGTAATAGATCAAAATCTGAACCAGCTATTCATACACCGCCATTTTTACCATACACTGCTACAATACAATCTGAACAGCAAGAAGATCAACCTGTTGAAGGAATATCTGTATCACTTTCAAGTCTTATGGCTCTACCACCTGTACTATGTAGAGTATGTGAAAGATGGGTTGTTGCTGCATTTTTTGAACAACATTCTGAATTATGTGTTGAAATCCACCAAAGTGAAATGGATGTCAATGGATGTAATGATAGTCTTTTAGAATTGAAGCACATTATTCATGAAAGAATAGAAACTACAAAGCAAGAAATTAATGATTTGGAATCAAATGTAGATGCAAATACAAAAGATGAAAAAGTTCAATCAGCTAACAACGATGATGAAAACAATAGTGATCGTGATTCAATTTTTGGAGATTGTTTACCATTAGATGCAGCAATTGAACCATTAGAAATGAAGCAATCTGAATTTGGTCAATATAAAGATTTATTGGAAATCATTGAAGTTGCATTGAGTATTTCAATGCCTGGTACCATTGAAGATGATATTGAAAATGGAGAAGAAAATGAATCAGAAAATGAAGGCGAGCAATCACCTAGATCAAAAGACAAAATGGTACAAATTATATACTGGAGACCGCCTACATCTGATGATCCCATGATGACAACTTTGATAAAAGATGTTGAAGATCTTACACGAGGCAAAGTAGATGCTGTAAATCGTATGAGAGATAGACTTTTATATAATAGTCGTGCAAGAGCAGAATTTCAAAAGAATACAAATCAAAATCCAAACTGGACTGAATTTATTTCTGAATCTATTGATGAAAAGAAATCTCCTGATGAACGTATTAGTCCAATTGAAGAAACAGTGGAAGAAAATCAACCAGTGATTGAGCAACAACAAGAAGAACCCAAGCAATCTTCTCATGCAAGAAGAAGTTTGATTAGTCGAATTAAGTCTTGGAGACAACGTCGTTCTTCAGGTGTTGTTGGTAGATTATCAAGAAGATTAAAGTCTATTACGCCTGATTTAACAAATACACCTATTGTTGAAATGGAAACAATTGATACCCCTATTGGGTCTCCTGGATTAAGACCTAAACTTGTACCTAGTATTAAACAAGAGCATTTATCTTCTGGATCAAGAACTCCTAACAGTGGTCAATCTGCTGATACTCCTTCTAAATCCCCAATGTCGCCACTTCATGCGCCTGTAGCATCTCGACCTACATTTCCTAGTATAAAAGATTTTGATATCATTAAACCTATTAGTAAAGGCGCTTTTGGTTCTGTGTTTTTAGCTAAAAAACGTACTACTGGTGATTATTATGCTATCAAATTCCTGAAGAAATCAGACATGATTGCAAAGAATCAAGTTACAAATGTCAAAGCTGAACGTATGATTTTGATGTCTCAAACTGATAGTCCTTTTGTAACAAAACTCTATTATACGTTTCAATCTAAAGATTATTTGTATTTGGTTTTGGAATACTTAAATGGTGGTGATTGTTCTGCTCTGATTAAAGTCATTGGTAGTTTACCTGAAGATTGGACTAGAAATTATTTGGCGGAAGTTACATTGGGCTTGGAATATCTTCAAAGCAAAAATGTTATTCATCGGTACGTATAGTACTCCAAAAACTGACATTTCTCTTACTAAATGTATTTTCACTAGTGATTTGAAACCTGATAATTTATTAATTGATCAGAATGGACATCTTAAACTGACAGATTTTGGTTTGTCTCGTATTGGTTTCTTGGATCGTCGTGTTCGTGATGAATTAACAAATGTAGCTTATCATGATCGTGCTCAGCCTATTTCTCCTGCTCCATCTCGCTCAGGGACACCACCACAATCTCCTGAAGATCAACAACCTTCCACGCCTAACGGAGGGGTATATAGACATTCTTATTTCAGTCTTTTGTTTGATCAAAATCAGCATGGTTCGCCTAATTCAACATATTCTGGTACAGTTAATAATGAAGATGCCATTATCAATCCTGCATCGCCTGAACCACGAAATCAAGAACAACATGGTGGTCATCGCCGACATTTATCAGCCGCGTTATCTGATACGTTAGCTTCAGGTATTAGTTCAACAAGCATGGTCAAATCAGATAAGGGAAATAACAACAAAGAAGAAAGCTCTACTACACCTAGACAAGCTGTTGGTACACCTGATTATTTGGCGCCAGAAAGTATTCTCGGTACTGGACAAGACTCTATGGTGGATTGGTGGGCTCTTGGTGTTATTTGTTATGAGTTTTTGTATGGTATACCGCCATTCCATGCTGATACACCTGATAAGGTCTTTGAAAATATTCTTTCTAGACGAATTGATTGGCATGAAGATGCTATTCAAATATCTCCAGAGGCTCGTGATTTTATGGAGAAATTAATGACGCTTGATCCTGAGAAACGTTTAGGTTATAATGGCGCAGAAGAAGTAAAAAGACATCCATTCTTCAAGAGTATCAATTGGGAAACTCTAATGACTGAATCCCCATCATTTATACCACAACCAACTGATATGGAAGACACTGATTACTTTGATGCTCGTGGTGCCACTATGCAAAACGCTTCAGATGAAGTCAGTTTGAATGATCTTCTTGATGAATCAGCAAAAGCTCAAGTTGAACGTGCAAAGGCTATTATTCGAGAACAAAATCCTGAGAATTTACCACCTGTCAGTAATAAAAAACGTAAAAGTAAGTCAGATGGAAAAAAACCTGCCAAAGATGCAAACGATGATAAAGAAGCCGAAGACGATTCAGATAATACTGATTTTGGTACATTTACGTACAAAAATTTACCTGTATTGGAGAAAGCAAATGAAGATATGATTCGTAAAATACGGCATGATAGTATATCTGTTAATGCTATAACTGATGCAGGTTCTGGAAAGTTAATACATCGTAAATTTCCTGCAATTTCAACAAAATCTAAAAGCAACTTATCTCATGAAACAACATCTGGTCAGTGTACCCCAACAGGAAGTAATTATAGCCCATCAGCAACTTCATCTACATGTGGTACTCCATTGTCAATGTCTCCCTCTGTATCTTCAAAGTTATGTATGGTTTCCCCTTCAATTGGAAGAAGACCGGCAGATTCAACCTTACCTCATATACCAACTAAAATGTCTGACATTTCATCAGCATCATCATCAAAGGAAGGTACTCCTCAGAGAACTCGTTCTTTATCTACACCATCTATTGATCCAGCTAAAGCAGCTGCTGCAATTGCAGCCGTTGCTAATGCAAATTCAAATTCCCCTTCCTCTAGTCAATCACAAACGCAACCTCAACTCTCTCATCAGCTTTCTCATCAACATCAACATCTACATCAACAGCATCATCATCATCAAAATCATCATCATCAACATCAACATCATCAACATCCCATGGATGAAACATCTTCAACTGCCAGTAGTATGGAAACATATCAAAAGCATCATACTGTTTCGCCATTGAATAAATCTGAACGTAAAAGTTCATTACCAACAGCATCAGTATCACCAGCTGCTTCTCGTAATACAGAACATAGAACAAAACCTTTAGCATGTCTTGTTGCTGATGATAACCCGATTAGCTGTAAAATTATTGAAACCATCCTTCAAAGGTTACATTGTAGATGTGTAATTGTTAGAAATGGTGCACAAGCAATCCGTTCAGCAATGAGTGATGTTCAGTATGACATTATTTTTATGGATATTCGAATGCCAATTCGTAAGTATATGTATTAAAAACATGTCTAAATAACTGCTTTTCTAAAATTAAATAAATTAGTTGACGGTGAAAATGTGGCTAGAATGATCAAATCAACAAATAATAATAATCGTGAAACCCCAATTATTGCTGTAACAGCATACGAACGAACGGTGCAATTAGCAGGTGCATTTGACGATATTCTCAGTAAGCCAGTTACAAAGCATATCATATTACAAAGGTTGAAACAATATTGTCGAAATTATGGTGAAGCTCATGCTTCTACAGAGACAGCAAAAGCTGCATCTATTAGTGATTCTGCGAGTATTACACAATAAAGAGATATATTTTATATCTTGCATGATTTGCGTTTGGCCCACTAACTTTAAGTAGACTTTTTATATTTTCGCAAAGTAATTTGAAGACAATGAAAGTATGCAGAAACAAATTTGATCAACTGAGCACATTTCTTTATCCTTTAAAAAGTTGGCATTGTTCTTATGAAAACTGGGGGTTTTTTACCAAAACCTCAAGAAATCAAGTTGAAATAAATACTAAGCTGTTGTAGTACATTTTTAGATTATGTAGAATGCATTTTATTAGAATTTAGTTATGTTTTTCAATCATTTTTTTAAGGTCTTTTCTCTTTGAAAGCAGCAGCACACTGGGAAAAAACGCGAAAATGGCAATTTTAAAATTTGCAGTTATTTAATTCTTTACATAAGGTTATATAAAGTTATACCTTTCCAATAGCATCTTCACGTAAAACAGTTTCTGCAGCGATTGTCATAATAGTTTTTTCAGAAAAGCTGTAGTTTATATCTCATTTTACACCTTTTTTCATGTGTTGGCAGCATCGAGTTTAATATCCGCTAAGTTTGGATATTCTAATTTTATGAATTTTTGAACATTTAACAAAAACACAAACAAACATTGTCTAAAAGAGGGAATCTGGTTGGTGTAAACGCTACAGATTCTTGCATAATCAGAACAAACAAAAAGACCATATGCGATTTTTTGCGCAAATTCTTAAGTCCAGCCAAGAAAGATGTACTTTTGCTTTAAAAACAAAAAGCTCGGTCGAATTTAACCAACTCACTACAAGAGGAAGACTATTCCTTCCTGTTAGAGACAGGAATTCTATTGTCATTGCCACTGCGCAATTTTGACAATTATAACACCAAGGCACCTGCTTAAGAAACAATACCCTGAGGGTCTTGGCCTTCAAATTAGAGATGGCAACAAAACAACCAAATATCTTGAAGTAAGTTTTCGCACAGTCGCAGAAAGGGAGGTAGCTTTGCAGAAAAGCTTTGTGTACCAGGGGAGGAATGTAGAGGTTAGTCGCGCTTATGTTAAGGACACCTCCATTGTTCGGGTCAGCATAAACAATTTACCTTTCGAAGATGAAAAAGTCTTAAAAGAAAATATGTCAAAGGTTTTCGCTGAATTTGGTGAGATACTAGAGATGGGTGTTGTTTATAGTGTTCATGGTCATCCGTTCATTATTAGAAGATTTGTAACTTTGAATTTTCTCCAAGGAAAGACCTACTGTAATTTGACTCCTCAAATTCCATCCTGAGAAGAGGATGAAGCATTGAAACTGATATTTACAGGCATGAAACCTACAGTAATTTAAATCAGGTGTATGAAGATGTGATGGCATTGAACTTAACGGCATACCGGCTTCTTGGCTCTGTTCTTCGTATCTCAGCCTTTGAGGCTGTTATATATGTTCTCACAGCCACCTGATATGCTAAATGGCGGTACCATTTCGATAATGTTGGTTTTAACAATCAGTTCGTTGTGGATCGTGCGATAATCAACTTGAGATATATATTGTCTTTAAATTATTGTAAATAGCTTTCTTTGTCCCTCTAAGTCGGGTCACTTTCTACTACACCCGGTCTCTTTTTACTTTAGATATTTTTTTTTTATTCTTTTCAATATCTCTTTTTATGAGTTTATTACCTTTTATCTGTATTTTAAATTTTAATAAATCTTCATACCTACAACAAAAAAAAAAAAGCAAAAAAAACCTTATTTTGCCAAAAATCTCAAAAATAGTTTATTTAATAGCTATAGCTTTTATGATGCAATCCATAGAAAATCAAATTTTACATCTATTGGTGTATTAAACAGCTATCTTTGTCCGTAAAAGTTTGTAGTAATTTTTGATTATCTAAAAATCACACTTTTGTCCAAAAGTAAAATTTTTTTGAACAAATTTGTGTTTCTTGTAGCATCATAATGTGCTCTGACCAGTTACTACTGTTTTTTTTTATCTCTATATACATTAGCAAAAAATTTTATTTTTGCGGAAAAAAACTCAAAGGAAACTTATGGATTTTTACTTATGACTCTTCATGGTCGAAGGTCAATTTTTGGATCTTTTTCATGGTTCAAAAAATTTAAGTAAATCCGTTAGAAAGGAACTACGAAATCAGAGAAGTTATTTTGGCTAATTCTGCGACCGTAAGACCTTCGAAGAGCTTGAAAAAAATAGGCTTCAAAGTTTATGAATTTTAAGTAATTTTAATAGCAAATCGACATATTTATGACAATATAATGCATTTAATTGAGTATTTTCTTTGGTTATAACCATTGGTGTCTCCTTCAGGCATAAATTAATGCTATTGTTTACATGAAAATTGAATTTTAATCGGTCTTGTATCAACGTGTAACATTTATGCCAGATGCAGTAATACCCTTTAAAAGCTTCCGTTTTCAAACAAATTACAGGAACGGCCCAATAGATCTTTGATATCACTCGCCAATCGCAAATTGCTATCTGTTCTGTTAGATGTCCGTTCATTTGTGTCTGTAACACTCTATTTAAGGCAAAATGGAGTAAATTTAGTAGCGTACAGGGGAATCCAAAAATATAAACTTTTATACACTTATACTATTATCTTATTCTTTTATTCTTGGCTTTTTTTATTTTCTCTGTGTATATTAAAAAAAAAAAAAAAAAAAATAATAATAGATAAATGGTCGATACTGTAAATATTAAGGAAAAAAAGAGGGTTTCATCTCATTAACTTTATTATTGTAAAATGAAAATATAAATACTATAGTCGACCTCACACGGCGTAAGCAGTTTTCTGACTCGTAGACATTCAACCGGGGATAACCATAGTAATAATAATAATTCTCTAGTACTTGCACCGTATCCACCTACTACACCAGGCCATTCATGTAAACAATTTAATGCTCCAGAAGGTACTTATATTTTGGATCATTCTATCTTTGTAAATTCTATGCATCCTCTTTATTCAGTTGGTACAACAGCTAGTCTTGTATCTATTAAATATAAAGAAACTGTACCAAATAATTTACAACGTTACGAAGCACAGCCTGGTGCTCGAAGCTTTCGTAATATGTTTACTACACATCATCACCATGCTAGTAATACTCAATCCACAGCCAACTCAAATACTGATTCTGATGAAGAACACAATAATAATCATCAACACGTTTTTAGAACCCCTTCTCTTTCAAGTTCTTCCTCTAGTCACAAGAACAATACACTAGGAACACTATTGTCACACTCTATTCCAGAAGAACCTAATAAAGTTATACCCAATTCAAAGATTACTACAACTGCTAGTAGTAGTAACAATGGTACAGATAATACAGTTTTATTATCTGGATCGTCAAGTCCTACTCCAACATCAACTCTTTCTTTTTTAGCTAGAAATCATACATTGAATAATAATAGACATCCCAGAAAACCCAAAACTAGTATAACGAAAACAAATTCAAGTTTTGTGCAAAGAATTATTACCAATGATCAATTAGCAAAGATTTTAATGGCACGAACAAGTGAAGATACAAATCTGTTTTATAATTGTGGTACAAGTTTTGTTTGGGTTGATGCTCATGGTCATCCCAAGGTAATTTGATTATGGTTTCATCTATATTGTATTTTCTAAATGTGTTTATTTAGGAACCTCTCTCTCGCATTGTATTCGCTAGAGCATGTCCAACGTCGCACGATGTAAATGTACTGACCCGTGGCGCTGATCATTTAGACATTATTATTGGATTTACATCAGGAGATATAGTTTGGTTTGATCCTCTTTGCAATAAATATGGTCGAATTAACAAGGGTGTGAGTGAATTTATATATATATATAAGCCAATGAAATATGTAATTAAATAATAAATAATACGTAGGGTGTCATGAATTCTTCTCCAATTACCATGATTAAATGGTTACAAGGCTATGAAAACCTTTTTATGGCTGCCTTTCAAGATGGCACTTTAATGGTTTTTGATAAAGAAAAAGAAGACGAACCTTTCTATCCCGGTGATGGTCAAAGATCTTCATTTGGACGATTAGCAAATATAAACCATAATGAAAAGAACATGTAATATGCAATTTTTGGTTGAATTATACATATAAAATAACCTGCTATTTTCAGGTTTAAAATTTCAAAGCCTTCTCCCAAATCATCTCCCAAATGTAATCCTGTTTCGCACTGGAAATTATCCAATCAATCTATCACGGGTATAGTAAAAACTTTAATTTTACTTGTCAAATCTTTGTATAAGCTAATTCTTATTGTACTACAGCATTCGCCTTTTCACCTGATTGTCAGCATGTTGCTATTGTTGGTCATGATGGATTATTACGAGTTGTTAACTTTTTGCATGAAACGTAAGCTTCTTTGCTTGATCAGATATTAGTCAATCTAATATTTTTAAAATCATAGTATTCATGATGTATATGAAGCTTATTATGGTGGTTTATTTTGTGTTGCATGGAGTCCTGATGGTAAATACATTCTGGTAAGTAAATAATCGTTTGTGCATCAGATCGCGTCATGCTGAGTAAGCTAATGCTTGTATTAGACGGGAGGACAGGATGATCTTGTTACTATCTGGGCTTTTCGAGAACAACGCATCATAGCTAGATGTCAGGGACATAAATCCTGGGTAATATTACATAATAATGTGCATAAAAAAATTATTAAATTTTCATTAGGTAACTGGTGTAGCTTTTGATCCATGGCGATGTGATGAGAAAGTATATCGATTTGCAAGTGTAGGAGAGGATGCAAAATTGATTCTTTGGGATTTCTCTGTTAATGCTTTACACAAACCTAAAACAGTACGTTGTTTTTCATAATATCATTATTTAATTTTTAATTTCTTCATCTGTATAAATAGAAAACTGCAAATCGAAATCGTGGTACATCCGTATCATCAGTTAATTCTCCTCCTTTATCGAGCATATTGGCAACAATTCAAGATCGAAATCCAACCATACATCCTGTTCAATCAAAGACGGAGGTGGCATTTTTGCAGCCTACCATGGTGAAAACTATTCATGGTGATCCATGCGTTGGCGTATATTTTAGAGAAGATGTGATGGTTACAACGGATAAAAGGGGTTGTGTCAGTATATGGCAAAGGCCTTCACCTCCACCTACACATTCTAATGCATCTTCTTTATCTTAGTATACTAGTGTAACAATAAACTTTCTCAACTGAAAATAAGACGCTTTTATAAATATTATACCAGAGTAGTCTTTTGATATAGATACATTAAAATTTGCCATTGTTAGTTTCTCTAATATTATTAGATTAATCACCCTTCAGTGCTTCAAAAGTTTTTAATCTAGCTTTATCAGCATGGTAGCCTATTTGCTTCAGTTGCACAACCTATGAAACTTGTGTTTTAAAGGAAGGTACGTAGCAAAATGGCCAACCTTAGTTTCATCAAATGCTACATTTCTGGTGTCGTAATAATACACTATGCAAACCGACCAATATATTATTTCAAATTTATAAAAGATGTCTTGATTAATACGCCAAAAATTCAGCAACCTTGGTTGCGTTCTCCAAAAAGTGAAGAGTTACACACTGTTATTTAGAAGCCAAAAAAATGGGCCCTTTATTCCTATAATTTAACCTGCAAATCAATGGATACAAAAAAAAAAAAAAAAAAAAAAAAAAAAAAAACTTCAATTCTGGATACTGTTACAGGTATAGTATAATTTTGAAACTTGCAGCCTATTTGGATTAGTAAACTTTGATTGTAAGCATTTTTCAAGTTGATTTACTTTCTTCAAGCAGAGAAAAAGAATATTTTTTTAAAAAAAACTTCATGCAACAGTCCTTCAAAAACAGCAGATAGTTAATAAAATCAAAATATGTTTTTCGTATATGTACTGCGCATTAAGTGCAACTTCAAAATTCAATTTTGAATTATGGTATGATTTTATGAGAATTTTCAAATATCTGAAACATTCCATACAAAACGCGTTTTCATTTCCCATTCTTACAACAATTTTGGGAGGTTAATTGCTTTGCGATACTGTAAATCAGCACTGGATGCGCCTACCATTACTATTTACGGTGGCAGTTTACTTGGCTCGTCATCAATGCATGTTATATTTTTCATTATTTTCAGAAAGAGCGCGCCAAAAGCTATAGGTGCGCTTTGGTGATGATGATGTTGTTGTATTTGCATATAAAATGAACCTGAAATCATAGTTTAAATATGGCTATTAACCTGTTAATGACATAATAAGCTAAGTTCTGATAATTAAGACTTATGACAAAAGCTAGAAAATAAAAATTATTAATAATTAAGTGTTACCATGAGCAACTGAAGGCTTTAGACTAATTATTTATATTTGATTTTAATTATATTAGCGTAAGTGAGGATTGACATCAAATTTTAGAATGAGAATATCATCCTAGACAGGTGTGTAAGTAATCCTTAAATTAGATATAAATAGCAGTAGACATTCATCTTTCATTCAATTCCCCATTGATCTATCAGAATTAGGAATTACCGAATTACCAGTTTAGAGTATTTGTCAAACCATGATGTTTGACATGCATATCATACAATGCTACAATCCATGCGGTTATCATCATGCTACTATGGGACTATAGAAGCATGATTCTATTATATTCACACAATATCCATATGTTTATTCTAATTATATTATCATTCACATTTAATTCATTTATCAAATTAGTATATAAACCCTCTCTATAAGCTCATAATAAAACGGTACTTTTTACGTTGAACTTATTTTTAAACTAGTCTCGATAAATCACCCATCTCGTTTTTTATATTTATTAAAGACTGACATATCCTCACGTACTATCTACCTTTATTATTTATATTAACAACAAATATCCTCAGCACACAGTGAGCAATAAACGATGCTCTTTGAATTGATTGTAGCTGAAATACGTAACTACTCTCATGTAAAGTTGGAAGTTATTTGAATTGAAATTCGGCGAGATAGAGTTTTTTTTGTCAGTTTTTATAGTTGTAAAAAGTAGGTTTCAGATGGTTTTTCCGATGGTTTTCAATTTTTTAGTACAATATTAGGTCCAATTATGCAAAACTTTAACAAGAATTCACTTCTCCTCTATGGATTATTGATATGTTTTGCTTAAAGATAGAAGAAATAATACTATAATATAGGTGCACTGGCTTAATATTGACCAACATAATAAGTATTACAATGCTCCTGCGATAGCTTATGCTATTAAAAAAGGAGTACTATGCGGTAGACGTTGGTGTTACTTGTTAATAAATGTACTGCTCAGTATTGCTTTGGGCAATACTTACTATGTATAAATTATAATTAATATTGAACAAGCATTATTAAGTAATACCAATGAATTGTGGTTTGCTAAGTTAAGTTATTTAAATTATTAAAGTATTAAAATAATGGGGAACGAATAATACAGATATTTTCATATGGCCCAATATTTGTCTTGATTTGAGAATTTATATAATTATTTAATTGAAATAATTCATGCAGTTAATTTACTGCTAATGTAATGTAAACCATTACAACCAACATCTAAAATTGATCTTAAAAAATTTAAAACAGGTTTTCAGCCTTATTGAGCACACAGCCTTATAAAACGCAATGACTGTGATATAAAAATGCGACCAAATACATGTGCTAAGGCTATATTTTTATTCAGGCAGTTATACTTTGAAAGAGAGAAAATAACTAGAAATACTACAAACTAAACAAGAGATAAACTTTAATTGCTTGATGAGACTCGAATTCTTTGTCTGATTTAAAACCCAAATGTTTGTACTGCAAAACTACCTACACTATTTTAAAAATGTAAATTTTATAAACTTTTATTACTACAATTCTAATGATAATGCTAACACATTAAAATGTGATACATTGTATGCAAATGACATGAAATAATGGACGAGGCATTGTAAGTATTAGAGTAGCCTTTGTTGCTACGATGCACTGAGATTAATGATTTATCAAAAGGTAAACGTACAAAAATTATTCAAATGAAAAAGTACCGTTTTATTATGAGCTTATAGAGAGGGTTTATATACTAATTTGATAAATGAATTAAATGTGAATGATAATATAATTAGAATAAACATATGGATATTGTGTGAATATAATAGAAACATGCTTCTATAGTCCCATAGTAGCATGATGATAACCGCATGGATTGTAGCATTGTATGATATGCATGTCAAACATCATGGTTTGACAAATACTCTAAACTGGTAATTCGGTAATTCCTAATTCTGATAGATCAATTAAGCCGTTGTCATTGAATTTTTTCGTTTACAGAACATCTTCTAATAATATAAAAATAGATCTTTTTATTTTTTTTATTGTGGAAGCTAAACAAGGACACTCTATAATCTTTAATTGCTTTTCTTTTTAATTAATCAATGAAAAAATAAAGTACTCACTTTACAAATTTTATTTGGTTTCGTTAAAGTTACAGTCTAATATTTGCAAAACTTTATCAACGCTGTTGTATATTGTGATGATTTGATCCATTACATTCTTACTTAAACCCAATTACTATACAACCAACTCCCAAATCATATAAATACCGATAATCCATGCAGATTAAATGAACATTCGTGAATTTATCTATTTCTTCCTTTCTTTCTATATTTATAACTACAATCTGAATAAATATATTTTATTGCTCAATTATCATTATTGATATTTATATAGCCAATTGTTATATAATCTGATATAACAAATTATAGGTATTAATCGTACGATAGTAATAGCAACTACAATTAGTAACACCAACCTCTCCCCCCAATTATAGAATCAAAATCAATTTTATAATTCACATATTATATAACCCAATTGACAGCTTAATTTTAAAATCTGTTACATCTTTACTCAGAAAATGTTACACTCCATATGTTAAAAGAGATTTTGTATTTTTTTTTTTTGTAGATACCTGCTTGAGCAAAGTTTGAATTTTTACAGCTGTCATTTCATACAAAAAAAAGAATTTTTATAGCTGTCGAACTTCAATGTCAAAATCCTGTTCTTTTTCTACAACTAATCTTATACTAACTACTTTTTATATATACCCTATACGCTGTTAAATAAATATGAGTTAGTTATACTATGCTACTTATCTCTAGATTTATTGTATGTCTCATGAAAGCTACAAAAGTACGTAAAGTTCGCTGCTGTTTCCTTAAAAACCGAGTTTCACTTTTTATCTCTGATTTATTTATTTTCCCACAAAATGGCATCGAGAAAAAATTATATACAAATGTACCTCAGATGCCCAACTCTATTCCAAAAACAAGTATCCAAAAATACCCTATTTTTTGCAGTTGGCATAACATTTTGCATTGCTAATGTTTCAGATTTTACACGTCTTTTACTACTAAAAATTAAAAACTGCCCTTGGTGGTTGGGCTGAATGGTTAAGGCGTGTGCTTCCCAGCCGCAAGGTCTCGTGTTCAAATCCTGGTGTCGACAAGTTTATTTTGATAATGTTATGTAGTACTGTATATCCTGTTTAGTGTCATCGTCGCCAACCCACAATTTTTAGTATGACGTTTCTCCGCATGCCTGTTTGGCTCTGGGTGCAGCACTTTATTTAGTAGATTTCTTTCCCCACTTTCATAATATCATCATATCGCAATCTTGTTTATAATAGGCCCACTTGTGGAGACCTCTCAATCTCTTGACCTTTAGTTTTACGTTTACGTTGTGCTACATGAAGCGTTATTGTAGGAGTTTCATGTATATTAAGTCTTCACATTAAATAATAATAAATAAAGTATATCCACTACGTTCTACCCTAAAAAAAAAAAAAAATTAAAAACTTTGAGATTTCATATCTCCACAAAAAATTAGGCTATACTAGTACTTTTAGATAATAAGAGCTACTTGTTTTAAGGCTCTTTATAATATATTTAAGTATAAAAAAGTTCTGAGCACTTTTTTTTTTTCCTTTTTTTGACATTTTTTGTAGTAGATTTCAAACTATTCATTAAATTGAGTAGCAGTTATTTTTTGTGCATTTTTTAGAGCGTACGAATCTCTGTCAGCTCCATTTTAGGTTTTTTAAAAATATTAACTTTTCGTCGAGATATCCTCAAAAATGTGTGAAAAAAGAATATCCTCGATTTTGCTTCCCAAAAAGACGAGTATACCCTTGTTTCAAATTTTGGATTTGAAAAAAAATTGACAAAAATCCTGTTTTCTCCATGAAAAATGTAGCTAAAAAGCTCGTCAATAGCTTGATTGGTGGATAATTTTTTTACGCATTATGTTAACTACTTAATTTTTTATTATGTTTATAAAAAGTGGCTTTTATCTTCAAAAAACCTTTAACTTTTTAATTGAATTTTATGCAAAATTTAATGTGAAACATGTGCCCAAATTTTATTTAACCAAATGCAGAATTTTAAGCTGTACAAAAACCATTTAGTGCACTTTTTTAACTTATTTTGCAGTTCACGAGCTTTGAACGATTTTGTTTTTTGAATCATTTTTGGATCATTTTTGGATCAACTTGTCAAATCGATTTTGGAACTCAGTCAGTATAAATCTTAAGCTGTAATGTGAGCTATTACTTTGATTATCTCAACGGAAAATCAATATTTTTTGATGAAACAAAAATGATAGAGTAGCTATTCAATAGATACTTTGTGACTTTAATAAATTAGCACCTTAGTTTTGGGGCTTAATTTTTTTCTATCAATATTAAATCAGTTGGGTCAATGATGAACCAGCACGCCTATTGTTTTGGTATTAGCTAACCTATTTTGGAACATATATCAATAGATTGTAAAGGAGAGGAGAGAGGTACATATATATATGTTAAAGATTTGATATTGTGCTGAACTAGGTAGTATTCCCCAATATAATAAATTAAAAGCCATCTCATTTGAAACCATGCCATGCAATCCAAATAAGAGATTATGAATATATTATAAATTATAAACAATCAAGGGTATTCTAAAATATCAAAGATACTAAGGGTATTCATAATGTGTTGTATCATAAGTAAAAAAAACCTAAAATACATGCGAATCAAATAGAACAGGTAAAGGCTGTTCTAAACGCATGTTTGACAATCTGTTGTCAAAAACAAATTAAAAAGCCGTTCTGGATTAAGTAAACCAAGAGCCCAACAACTCAACAAAATATTCAAAATTACAGAATAACTGACAGTTGATAAAACAACTGCCAAATAGTATAGATAACCAAATAGTATAAATAGAGAAGTAGAAATAGCATTTTATTGTAGATTATCCATAATTTTAATAAAGAAGGATTTAAACAGTATCTCTTTTAAGCTTTTTTTATAAAATTAACCCCTTTTTACCGGACTAATAATGAAATATATTTGAGCATATTGACAAAATTAATAAAAAAAATAGACTTTTAAATCTGCAAACTTACTTTCTAGTATGTGTAAAATGGGTAAAAATTGAAATATCGAAAGAAAAGTATAAAGTATTACATCAGAAGTCCTTTTATTTATATTTTTTTTATAATTTCAAACACTTAAAATTACGTCTGTTTCAATTTATGTTTCAATTTTACTAATTGTTTCTTCAATAATTTACAAGAATATCAAGTAAAATAAATGATAAAAAATATTATGAATTAGTGCTGAGAACAATGTTTTATGAATAAATTTAACATTATTTTTAATTTTTCACTTAAGAAAGCAAGTGGGGAGACGTATTTGTAAAGAAACGTACTACACTAAGGGAAAACCCCCGAAAATGGAAATTTTAAAATTTTTAGTTATTTACTTCTTTACATAAGATAGTTATAAAGTTATACCTTTCCAATAATACCTTCACGTAAAACAGTTCCTGCAGCGATTGTCATAGTAGTTTATTCAGAAAAGTTGTAGTTTATATCTCATTTTGCACTTTTTTTCCCGTGGTGCTGATATTAAATGTGATATCTTCTTGAGTGTAATCCCGAAATAAACACTTCAATATACATTCACTAACGATTCACCTGGGTGAGCTATATGTGAATTACGATTTTCTGTCTAACGTAGCAGCTTGTATGCTATATCAATTAACTATTCTGTTACTTCAAGCAGTCCTTGTATACTAATCTTATAAATAGGAAGTAAAACCCAATTTAGTTTTGATTGATGCAGCTTGATCCACAGTCGGAAAGCTGATATTTCTTAGGCCATTACTTTTTCTTGATTATTTTAATGATTCTACAATATCTGATATATGCAGGAATGTAACAGTTGATATACATGTTTTAAGCATTGTACTATATAGAGCGTTTAACTAGTTATAACGGAATATTTGTTATACTAAATATTGGACACATTTTATTGCCCCCACGATTTCGTTATATTAAATCCGAATATACTACAAAATGGCCAAAAAAGTGCTTTCTACAAAAAGTACTTCAGATTTTTTTATGCCTAAATATGTTATAAAGCACTTTGAACAAGTAAGGTTTATTATTGAAAAGGGTTGCTATATCATATTTTTTCGGAGATATTAAGGCTCAAAGTTTTAAATTTTTTAAGTAAAAACAAAGACAGATATCACTTCGAGAGTTGTGCTTTAATCCTTTAAAAACAAGTTTCAGCTAATGAAATTTAGATAAATTATCCTTATCAGTAATTACTGCAGTAAATAACGAAGCTGTTTATTAAAATAAAAAAGCTAAAAATAAAGGCGGTTGGAATATCAATTATACAACCAGCTAAAGTTTTATTACAAAAGATTTCCAAAGATTAAATATAATTGAAAAAGTATGAGGGTATATATAGTGATTTAGAGAACTTGTATACCATCAGACTTGAATGGAGTAATCTTCTACTAATTTTAAGTTATTGTTATTGATATCATATTTAAAGGATAAATCATACAAATCATCAACCATAAAGGGTTGTTTGTCAAGTGCGACAACGTGGACCATTTGGAAGCTATTGGCTATAGCCATATCTATTTAGGTAACCTTAATTTCAAGGGGTGAATTATGTGTGCTTGAAATCTTATTTATTGGTAGTGCAACTATGACACAGGGAAATAGTTGATTAAACCTAATATCTTTGCTACTATTATTTATTGAATTAGGTAAAATACTTCTTGGTATATATGTCATTTATGTAATTAATTGCATTGTGATTAAGAATGCTATCGTTCAAACGACATGTATTGGTTTAAGAGTATTTTGTCTTTTCGCATGCGTTTGTTATTGTGTTCGCTTTAAGTATCTGTTTATTATTGCTGCACTTTAATATTTCAAGTGGCATGAACTCTGTGAGTGATACTTGCAAATTGAATTATTTTATGATTACCAAACTTTCAGTATGTAATTCCGTTGCAATTGCGCATCAGGTGCAAATTCAAAATTCAATTTCAAAGCAAAATCTGATTTTATACAAATTTTTAAGTGTCTGAAACACTTCATACAAAATAAGCAAGCAGGGTGCGCGTTTTCATTTTCAAATTTTCGTAGCAATTCAGGGAGGATAAAAAATTTGAAATTCTGTGGATCAACACTAGACACATCTACCATTGCAATGTGAGACCATTTGGATCTAAATTCAGCGAGAACTGATCCTTTTACCAATTGCAGTAGGCGTATATAGCAGGCAATCAAGTTGTTGTCTACTCTTACCAAATACGCAATGTCCATGGAAGCTAAAGTTTGGAGCATTTATTTAGAAAATATAGCAACAAATATCTGTAAAATTAAGACTCACTTTGATAGGTATTCTTAAAGATTGTATTTTGATTGTTTTTGATCTATCAGAATTAGAAATTACCGAATTACCAGTTTAGATCATTCGTCAAACCATTATGTTTGGCATGTAAACCATACAATGCTGTATTCCAAGCGTTTATCATCATACTATTATGACGCCATAGAAGCATGATTCTATTATATTCATACAATATCCGCATGTTCATTCTGATTATATTATCATTCAAAATTAAACCACTTATCCAATTAGTATATAAACCCTCTCTATAAACTCATAAGAAAACGGTACTTTTTCATATTGAATAATTTCATACGTTAACCTTTCGATAAATCAGTTTTTTATTTAAAAAAAGTACACAATAAAATATAGTCGCATTTTGGTGATAATTTTCTCAGCACACAGGAATTTGTGAAGTTTGTTACTATTTTTGTGACAAATATGCGTGTCTACTCTCACGAAAAATTGAAGATTACTAGCGTCAACATTCTTCGCGATAGAGTTTTTTGTTTTTTATTTTTTGTGGTTGTGAAAATGTAGGTTTCAGATGTTTTTCAATAGATTTTCAAATTTTATCGCTCAATATTAAGTCAAACCTTGGTAAAAGATGTTTTGTCCTCTAAGGCTACTGATATATCTGTCTTAAATGAAAAGGGTCATAGCAGAATAAAAGAGCATTGGCCTAGTGTTGGCCTGACATTAACCTTACAATGATTATAAGATTTAATCAAAAATCTACACTAACCTTGTAGTATGAGGCACTAATTTTTGTAGTTAAAGCCTAGACGTAGCTAGAAAGTATAAATTATATTTTATTTGTTTGGAAAATAATGATTTTTCATAGAGAAAACCAAAACCATAGTTTACATTACAACTTAAAAGCTATGATCTTAGACCCAAAATTTATTTGACAAATGGAACAAGAAATAATCAAAAAATCAAATTGTGTAATGGCTGATGAACTGCAAAGCAAAAAGTAAGTTGAACTAAAGTTTTTGTACAGTTTTAAATTTTGTATTCACCCAAATAAAATTTAGACAAATGTTTCACATTAAATTTTGAGTATAATTCGATTAAAATTTTAAAAATTCTAGATCGAGAACATTCTCGTAAGAATTGTTTGAGACCGTCAGAACAAAATAGGAAATGTTATTATGCTAGAATCTTCTTGAAGTTTATTTAAATAACGAGTTTTTAAAGTAAAGAAAAAGTAAAACTACTGTATTAACATTAATCGATTCAAGCTCGGTCAAAGTAAAACAAAAAATATAGAGTAAAAGGGTCGGGATAATAACATTTCCTGTTTTGTTCTTCTGGACTAATTATCAATTTAGGGGCAGATAGCTTAATTCGACCAATTTATTTCTATTTAACAGTGCCAAAGGTATGTCCTAGACCTATTTCGTATGAAGTCAGTAATAGAAAAGCAGCGTGCTTCAATTTTGAAGTTTAACTACTTTGGAAAATAACCATTGAAACTCAAATTATATATAAGAAAAATTGCATTGAATACAAAATAGATACTTCTACCTTTCATTTCTCTGCATCATTATACCCTTTAGTTAAATTTGAACTATTACTCACAGCCAACTTTATAAGAAACAGTAAAAACTAAATCAAATTACATTAACTAATTAATTAATAAATTAATTAGCAACTGCTTTGGGTGTATTCATATGCATATTTCGCATACTACTTTTGCCTTCGTGGTTTCCAAAGATAAAAATTTATCAAAATTGTTAATTAAATATGTTAGCCGCACAGTATAATTTCCATCAGCTTGTATCTCAAAGAAACGGTATATTGCCGTAAGTCTGCCGCAGTAGAATTAAAGTATCATATGACTCACTGCGGACAAACTTATTAACATAGATCATGATGAGTCAAGAAACTGACATCTAATAAACTGATTGCTATATATTTGAGCCATTAATATTTCTCTCTAAGGTTTGAATACTAACTTTTCACTCTAAATAATAAAAATGTCACCTTGCCGATTGAACAGCATTGATGAACTAACCTATTTGATCAAATTACATGACCTAAACTATTTTAAAACATTCATCATGTCAGATCGTGTGTCTTATAGGGTTTCCATGTTTAAAGCAATTGAATCTGGATCAGCAGAATTAACAGATATTGTTCGATGGCATCACCCACATCCAGAAGAAGAAGATACAGAATTTGAAGGTCAGCATGCTGCATTTCGAGGATTTCTCAACATTTATCAAACTATTCAGCTAAACGAAGAAATGGAAGAGTTCAATGCATTTAGAGAGAATATGTATTTATATCATGGGCGACTTGATCAAGTGAATATGGATGAAATTGACATGCACGATTTACTATCACCAAATACAGTACCTGTGTCAGTATGCGATATTATTACTTCTCAATACAGTTATAATGCCTGCCTTATGACAGGTGTATTATTGGCCTATTGCATCCACAATAGTGACAATTATAATCTTCTTAAAAGCAATTTACATTTATTTATTATGGATGTTATGTTTCAATATGCAATACGTCACAACAATGATAAATTAAAGCTATTTTTACTTTCAAAATACAAAGAATCAAGACAATACACAGATTACGATTACAGATTACGCAAAGACCCATTCTATAAGAAAAGACTATATAATGGGGAATTGGACATGTACGACCATTATATTGCACCAACTGCGATTGATCAATTAAATATAGCGACATCTATTGGTACAAATAAGGAGGGACATTTTTATGTAGCAGGGAATACCAATTATACCAACAAAATCCACATTGAAAATGTGTGTTTATCTACAGATTTATTTGAATGGCAGTCTTCTGAAATGTCAGATTATCAAGTAGATGCATATTTTAACCAAGTTCTTAATTATGTGAATCGATTAATTAATCAAGGTGTTGAGTTGCGAGAACAATGAACAACTTGAACTTAAATGAATAATGCAAAGTGTTACACTGTTGAAGAGGGACAGAAAAGTAGTATATTTATATGAATTCCAATGAAATGGCAAGAAGTCTAGCATTTTTGGGAATCACACAAAACTAAATAATTGAGCTAAAATATAGCTTCGAATATTGAATAAACCAACCTTTTTTCCATCAAATACATTATAATAAGAATTATGTGTGCATTTACAAGATAAATTTTCTCCTTTTATTACAGTTTTTGTGCTTTCTTTCTTTTTCGAATTTTATACTATACAGCATTAAGAAGAAGCAGAGCACAATTTCAATTGAATCTTAAATGAATTTTTTTATCGTTTAAAATGTTCTATTTATTATATTTTTACTCGCTTTTTTGTCTTTAGAGTCGATGGTTGTACGAAATAAAATGTGCGGTGTTGAAATGCTTTTATTATATTCAATTCAATATACCTTTGTGCATATGCATCATTATCAAATTAAAAGATCTATCAATCAAAGACGATCTAAAAAAAAAAAAAAAAAAAAAAAAAAAAAAAAAAAAAAAAAAAAAAAAAAAAAAAAAAAAAAAAAAAAAAAAAAAAAAAAAAAAAAAAAAAAAAAAAAAAAAAAAAAAAAAAAAAAAAAAAAAAAAAGGAGAAAACATGTACAAAATACATTAATTGAAAATGCATTATTGTATCAACAAAAATACCAGTTCTTGAGATATGGAAAATCCTTGAAATGGATGTCCTTTCACAATAAATTAATTAGTTACACAATTAATAAAAAAGGTAACACTCATCTTTGTTTATATTTCACCCCACCCAGAAGAAAAAAGAAAAAGTCTAATTTAACAAGGTACTTTTCCTCTATTTCTTCTTTTTTTCTTTCTTAAATTTTATATATTACTGCATATTCTCGGAATAAAAAGATTACAATACAAATTCAATATACAACTTATAGAATCCAATCACGAAAAAAGTAAATAAACATTTAATTATTGAATACAACAAAAAACAACAATCAAAATGAGTTCAGGAACGCAATCTATTGCCGATCTTACAACTGAAAAAAAACCTACCACTGGAGATATTCCTCCACCTTTAGTTGGAGCATCAACTACAGTCTCAGGAAATAAATTATATGTATTTGGTGGGCGTTTAGTTTCATCACGTCAAATGACAAATCATCTTTATATATTGAACCTAGACACATTAGTTTGGACACATCATGTAGCACAGCCAGACTCTCCCTCTCCTCCAAGACCTCGTTATTTTCATTCATCCAATTTATTCGGTCGTTTTTTAGTTGTATTTGGTGGTATGAGTTACTCTGTTAGACGTTCTTCTCAAAGTTTATGTGCGCTGGACGACGTATGTCTTTTTGATTTAGATTTAATGATTTGGAAATATCCTGATATTCAGCCCAGTATATACGCCCCTCAAGCCCGCTATGCACATTTAGCTGTATGTTCATCTGATAAATTAGTAGTTATGGGAGGCCAAGATATGTCAAATCAATATATAAATGAAACAAATGTATTTGATATCAGTAAATTGGAATGGATTCATGGTGGATCACTTAGTCGACAATATGGAGCATATCGCGCTGTTGCATTCTGTCCTTCATCTATTGATACAAATGTTATGGCATCACAACCTTTTTGGGAAACACATCATACCAAGGACGAATTTCCTATATGTGTTTATTCAAATTACAACTTTACAGATGTTACAAGAGATTTACAGAGTTTTTCGCCATTCACATCAACACCTGAATTCAGGGATCATTCAATGGATATGTCTGGTACCTCTTTACCTCCTGGTCTTCGTTTTCCATCAGGAGATTTATTAGGTCATCATATGATTTTGACAGGAACTTATCTTACGCCTACACATCGATCTTTTCATATTTGGGCTCTAAATTTATCAAATTTAGTATGGGTTCGTATTGATACAGGTTCTATTTTAGCCCAAGGATCATGGAATAGAGGAATACTATATGATGAAAAGCAACAATTTTTTGTATTCGGAGACAAGACGAGAGATCTATTAGAAGATTACAATCATCGTCAAGTTAATTTTACACATGTAGCTGTGGTAGAATTAGAAGCATTTGGTATATACTCTTACCCCAAAGAAACATGTGCACCAGTCGCACAGGAATTGGGGTTAAGCATGTTGAATGAACCTAGTATGTCTGACATTGAGATTTTAACTGATGATGGACGTACTATTCCTGCAAATTCAAGTGTAATCGCATTAAGATGGAAGCATTTCGCTTCAATTCTTAGTGAAAAAACTGAAAATCCAAATTACAAAAAACTATCTTTCCCAGAAAGTTACCCTGTAACATTGGCTTTCTTACAATTTATTTATACAGATCATTTAATGACAGCACAACAACACCATCCTCAAATTCTATCACGATTATTGGTTTTATCAGATGTTTATAATCTACCACGACTTGGCGTACTTGCTACACATGCTTTGCATCAAATACTTACTATATCAACAGCAAGCATGGTCTATGAAACTTCGGCTCTTACTGGACGCATGTGTCTTCAAATACGAGCATTACGAGTCATGATCAATGCAAAGAAAATGCTGCACCAACAACAGCTTCAGCAACAACAACAACAGTTACAACAGCAACATCAACAAATGGGATTTCCAGGAGAATTTCATAGCACTATGACAGATTCACCTTCTGTATTCCCTACAAATTTTACAACTTCCCCTTCATCAGGTAGACAATCACATGACGAAGAAGAAGGCATATTTCAGTCAAGAGTTTCTCCATCTACATCAGCTTTAAGACGCTTAACCGCCTCAAAATCTTCTATAACAGCCTCACCTGAACCAATGATGCATCCTGTTGTACCATCTCCAAAACTTTCAAAATCAAGCAATATCTATCAGAAATCACCGCCCTTATTTGTAGAAAGACAACGCAAAGGAAGTTTAGTTCCATTACCCTCAATGATGTCCAGTGGACATCCTCAACAACAACAAAATGTAAAATTAGGATCTATAGCACCCAGTTTTGAAAGACCTAATATGGGTATTAGATTTTAAAATCGCAACTAGAGCTCTCACAATATATATTATATTATTATCATTTCAATGTATAAATACCATTAAAATTTTGGTCAAATTCAGTGATGTTTACAAACCATATTTTTTACACTCTTATTACCTAATTTATCTTGTTTCATATCTGTAAATAAGTGGAATTGGTGTTGTGTATCTACCAATACTCCATATTAAACACAATATGAGTAGTCTTTGTATCCATACACTAGAACTAAATGGAATTTTATATCATAAGGATATCTGCATACAATGCAAAATGATCATTGCGTTCATGAGTCATCTGAATTTGAACCTTAAAGCGTAAAAACCAAAAGTCTAAATGATAAAAATTCGAATACACGATGTGGTGCATCTCCATCACCCTCAAATTGAAGCACAAGCGCTATCTATATCAAGTTGTTGCAAATAATAAAACCCCTGATAGAAATATCTGGATGTATATGTCTAAGTTTAGAATTGTCATTGTTTGTGGCTTGATTTAAAATCACATTTATAACTTGATCAAGTCTTGAAAGCGTATAGGCTCAATCAAGACGACTAACAACATGAGCAATATAGAGGTCTTCAAAACAGATAAGTGACAGAGTAAGTACTAACAGGATCAAAACTAATAAGGTTTGAAGTAAATGTTAATTCCTCTAGAGGTTGGTGCTTTTAAATAGTACTAGTAGAGTATATCTTTTTTTCCATGAAAAAAGGTTGAATTGTAACCTCCAATCCAGTTGTGAATTTCACATACGATTGAGTCATTTCTACCAAGCTTTTGATAATTATTTAAACCAATTTTTTCAGTCGACGCTGCAACTGACAGATTTTAGCATCCTCTTGCTTACATTCGGGTTTGATTTATATACAAAATAATATTTAGTAAAATGAGTATAATATGTCTAAACGCTCAATTAAAATTAGCAACAATAAAAATATTTATTGAGATATACGAGTAATTTTAAAAAAAAAATGTTGATAAAAAAAGTGAATAATGAAAAAAATGGATGATAAAAGATACAAAAAGCAATAGCTAGGATAATAGTAGTAGTTGTTGTAGTAGCAGTTGTTGCTTAAGTTGTTGTATATCGTTTTATGCCCTATCATCCATCCAAGCTTAATAAGTGGGGACTTCTTACTTGATTCCACGGCCTAAGACTCTCTCAAAAGATCGCCTGCAATCGTTGTTGTCGCTAATAGCATTATTTATCAAATTTACGGTAAATATCCCTTCTTTTCAATTGATCTATCAGAATTACAAACTACCAGTTTAGAACATCTATCAAACCATGGTGTCTAACATGCAGATTATGCAATACTGCATCCATGTGTCTATCCTCATGCTACTATTGAATCATAGAAGCATAAATCTATTATATTTACACAATATTCATATGTTCACCCTAATTGTATTGTCATTCACGTTTAATACACTCATCCAACTTGTATATAGACCCTCTTTATAGGCTCATAATAAACCAATACTGTTTCATTTGGATTAGTTTATGTCTTTATCTTTTAATAATTTATTGAGACATAGTCTCACCACTGTTTATTTGTATAAAACGTTAATGCATTATCTCATGAACTATAGATTGATATATTTAACTTTTGTTTTTGATATCATTTCTGTTTGGATACAACAGATTAAATATTCTACCACACTGTAAAATGCCATAGTCTTTTTCACTTAAAGGTTTATTATCACTATGTTCATAAAAATTATTAGTAATCTGGTGCGTCTCAGCGCTAAAAATACTACCAATATGTAAATTGCATCTTTATAGAATCAATAACGAAACTTACAGCTGCGCCAACAATTTATAGAATAAAAGTCTTCATTTCCACAGTTTCTTTGATAATTTGTCACTTTATAATACTGTACATCAACGAGGTTTAGCTAAAATCTCTGATTACGAGCATATCATGAAAATTCTTGATCTCTCTACGAAAAATAAAGTTACATCTAAAAGTAGGTATTCAATCCGTAGATACTTTTGTTGACTATAACTTGTAGTATTTAGAGTTTAAAAGTTATCTAAAACATGATGACAAAACAAAAATAGCTATTAAATTTACGGCACATTTGTGAGTTAACTTCATTTAGAAAAAAACACAATTCAATGCAAAGATTCAAATCTTCGCATAGAACTCTCATTTGAGTTTTCGATTTTAAAAATCGTTTCATTTTGGACATCAAAATCCACCATTTCATTATTCAAACGCCGCAAATTTGACTTTATCTAAAAGATAGTTTAAAGACTTTTTATGAGCTACATAAAGCATCTTAAAATTTAAAACAATTTAGATCACTTAAGTAAAATAAACAGTATACTTACATATTTTTTGATTTGAATTTTAGCGTATAATCAATGAAATATTACATTTTGCACACAGGCGCATTGAATTGAAGAATTGAAGTCCTTGTTGTTTCTACCACTCAAAAAAATAAAAACCTCAATATGCATTACCTCAAATTTTAAATAATTTGAAGTATTGCTTCTTTAGGATTTGATGGAGCTGTCGATACCTGTATATCTTTTATGCATGTATTCTTGGACAATCAATTAACGTCTACAACCTACTCGACTATTCATGATTTTGTGACGTTATGTGACGGTCTGGATGCAAGATCATGAAAGCCATCTTTGATGTAAGTCGAAAAAAAAATTTGTACATCTTTCTATAGCATCTGATCTTGATTAATATGGCAGGAATTAGTAAGTTTGATAGCAAACATTGAATTAAAAGCTCTTATTAAACCTGGTAATTGATATTTTACAGAAAGCAAAAAAGGACGCAATGCTGACCGCTTAAATGGAACCAGTAAAGTATTTAAATGAATGTGCGCTTATATAGAACGTAAATTGATCGATTATTTGATTAAATAGAAGGAAAGAAGGATCCTGGTGTACCAAACTTTGCTAATTTCAAACAAAAAAAGCAAAACAAAGAGGAAGCCAACCGAAAAAAGGTAAACTATGGAATATCAAGTGGGTTTTTATCATTTTCTTACTTGAATCTATTTTACTAGATTGCAGGCAACAAAGAACGTCAAGATTTAGCTCGACAAAATTTGCAAAACAAGAATAGAAATCTGAACATTTTTGATATGGTCAAGAATGCCGAGAAAAGAAGCCAAGATTTTGACGATACCATCGGCGACAACGAAGATGGTAAAATTATTACTGACGCCGCAGCTACTGGACAAAAGGATAATTCTAAAAAGGCTTACTATCGTGAATTTAGAAAGGTTTTAGAGAATGCAGATGTTATTTTGGAAGTTTTGGATGCACGTGATCCACTAGGTACTCGTACTCGAAGTGTTGAACGCATGGTGATGGATAGTGGTCTCGAGAAAAAGATTATTTTAGTCATGAACAAGATTGATTTAGTACCTAAAGAAAACGTTGAACATTGGTTAAAATATTTGAGAAATGAATATCCAGCAATTGCATTCAAAGCATCTACACAAAGCCAACGTAATAATTTGAGTCAATCCAATGTTTCTACTGATACAGCTAGTAATAACATGTTGAATTCTGCTGAATGTTTGGGTGCCGATACTTTGATCAGATTATTAAAGAATTATTGTAGAAATATCAATTTGAAAACTTCAATTACAGTTGGAATTGTTGGATATCCTAATGTTGGTAAATCTTCTGTTATCAATTCACTTAAAAGATCTAAAGTATGTGGTGTTGGATCTACTCCCGGTTTTACAAAAGTAGCTCAACAAATTACATTGGATAAAAACATCAAATTACTCGACTGTCCTGGTATTGTATTTGCTCAACAAGGACAAGACGGTCAAAATGCAGCCGAAATCACATTGAGAAACTGCGTCAAAGTTGAATTATTAGATGATCCAATTACACCCGTCGAAGTTATTGTTTCAAGATGTACAACTGACCAGCTGATGAAAATGTATAATGTCGCTTATTTTAATAATGCGCATGAATTTTTAGTTTTATTGGCTCAGCAACGTGGTAAACTTAAAAAGGTTGGATGATTTTTCTTGTCTCTTTTTAATACTTGTACTAACTTGTTTATTTTAAAAAGGGAGGTGTTGCTGATACACATCAAGTAGCTCGTCATGTATTAACAGATTGGAATGGTGGAAAGATTCCATATTATACCATTCCTCCTTCTTCAAAGAAAAGTCATATTGAAGCTTCTGTTGTTAATTCATGGGGCAAAGAATTAGATTTAGACCTTGAATCTTCTGATGTTGTCTTGTCTGGACTTAAATCAAGTAACGAATTTGGATCTAGTGTTGTCATGGTAATATTCCGTAAACATAGCAACCTTAACTTAAATTATTAATTATTTAACTATAGCAAGCTAATGATGATATTGATATGATGAATGATACTGAAATAGATAGTATGGATGCTTCAATGGATACTTCAATTGATGAAATGCTAACAGAGAATAATGGCAATATATCACAACCAATTATCCAAGTGGATAAAATGTTGAATATGAAAAAGAAAAATGCAATGAGTAGACCTCAACACATCATTTCGCTCACAGAAGAGGAATTAAATCCTCAAACTAATCAACAATTAAAGAAACAATTAAAAGCGCAACAAAAGAAAGCCAGAAGACAGATTGGTGGAAATACAAGCAATAACTTGTTTGATGAAGATGATGCCATGTTGGAAGAATCCGCTTCTTCATTCCAATTCAATATTCCTGCTTCTGCTGTTTCTTTAATGACAGCACCAATCCCTGATGAAGACGAAGAACTATAGATTTAATTCGTTTAGATTCATTTTTAATGCAATTTTTTGATATATAAAAAATCCCACACATACTTTTTTTATTTTTTTTTTTCTAATATCTTTTTCTTTTTACCATTATGTTTACAAGAATATTGAACACAATTCGTGAAACTATTTCAAAGAATCCTAATAATAATCGTACAAACGTTAATAGCAATAATAATAAACATTCTGCTGAAAGTGAATATTCCTCTTCGGATTCTCGCAGACCTTCTATTACTGAAGAATTACAAAATGATAATCATAGTATGCTGTCTAAATTCTCCAGTTCTCAATCTATGCCATTAGGAAGAAACAACTCTATTTCTGAGCCCATTCCAATCGGTGCAGCTGCTTCATCTACTTCCGGCGCAAATGAAAAAAGACGCAGATCATCTACTTTATTTGGTATTTCTAATGTCTCTTATGATGATTATGTACAAAAGGATTTAATTTCAAGCTCATGGAGTTAAAATTTCAAAACTGCATAAAAGGAACGAGTTTGATTTCGTTTATTGAATTGCTCAAAAGTCGCTTCCAGCTCCACTATTTTGACACAAATTGAATAACTCGCTCTAAGTTTAAAGATGCTATTTCGGATTGCCACACCCTCATCCTTTCTATTCACTGCAGCACTCCTACCCAAGTCTACAAAAAATTAACTTGAAGAATATTATCTTACAACCATTTGTAGATATCTTGAATATAAATATCCCCATGCCCCTCATTTTTATAAAAAAAAAATAATAAAATGAATTGAAAAGCTTCAACAAAATATACAACGTCCATATAATCAAATGTTGAAGTATTTATTTGATTTTTGTTGTACACTGTTTATATGAAAAAATATAATTGGGCTTGTAAATATATATAAAGATGAATAGGGTGATAGATTTCTTTTTTTGCGAAAGATTACTTTTACATTTTCATAGGTTGAGGTTGGGTTGATTCCTTCTCGAGCTCAGCACTAAAAGTGTTTTAGTTGAAAAGTTACATTGATAAATTAATACAAACTAAACATACCGCAATTGCTTGGAGAAATCATCTTCAACATCATCATCATCCCAGTTATCTTCCCAGAAATGAGCATCGTTTTGGTCTTCTTCATTCTCTCCCCAATCTACTCATTATTTTAGTTACATTGCGTAGCTTTTTATTTGTTCTTTTATCTTTACCTTCAGCAGCAAATTCTTCGAACTCGTCATCCTCTTCAAGAGCACCAAGTTGAGCCAAGTTATTCTTTGATTGCTCTTCAGTTAGCTTTTGTTGTTGTTGTTGTTGTTGGACAGAAGACATTTTGTATTATCAGATTATATCTATAAAGAGAAAAACCAAGCTTGATTGAAAATATTGTTCTTTCAAAGGGAACGAAACGCGTACCATTCGTGACTAGAAGGCTCCAAATGACGTAGACTTGCCTTCCGCTCCAGCATCTTTGTACTCCACCAACCAAACGCTGCAAAACTATAAGCGAAGAATTCATAAATTATTAGAAGCAATTCGTAGTGGTAACAAGCGTTACATTAGAATGAATAGAATGATGGAAAATTTATTATAATATAAACCATTTCATTTATTGCATTAAAGTAATAGATTCATAATATCAGGCTTTTTACTTGATGCGATGGATGAAGCATTGCTATGATCTTCAAAAATACGTGAAGGTTATATTTACAGGTTCAACACTTTGGCCATTTATCATTTTAATTTTTATAAATTTCAAACAAGGGTGATGTTTTTTTGAAACAGATTACCCAATTAATATAAATGCATTCTATTGAATTCTAGTAGATATAATAACTCCAAATTTGAAATTCTTTGTAATTTAAATTCACGCGTGGCATCATTGCAAGCTTCTTTCAAAAAATCTGCAACGAGTATGTCCCTTAAAGTTGGTAAGCTTACATATTCCAAATGTTGAAGATGACTATTACAATTTAAATCTGTCAAAGCTTTGTAAAAAAAAAATTATAACATAGCCTTCTAATATAATAATAACCTTGGGATGAATAAGCATATAACGATATATATATGAGTAGATTATGAGCGTTTTGGTCTTTCACCACTACTACGACAGAATATTAGTAGTAAACCAAATTAAATCGTTTGGGTCTAAAATCTAATGTAGTTGTTACGAATACATATAAACTTGCATTGTTTAAATCAATTGTTCTATATACACGCTTCTGAGCTACTTAACTCTAAGGATTACATTTGAATTGTAACTTGACTAGGTCTTTCCTTGTAATTTGAGATTGGTGAATATTCTTTCCAAAATTTTGTGAGGTAACCCAAAGCACATGAATGCGTAGTTGAAGCATAATAAGAGGAGAGCATGCTCAACCTTTATAATTAAGATTTCAATAGAAAACTTGAATTGTCTAGCCATCAGAGAATTCATATTTATCACACTAATTCTAATTTAAATTTGATTTAAGGGATGAAAAATTGTTATAGCTTCTGTCTAATTTCCAAATATTAGTAGCACACAGGTCAAAGCTAACAATTTGGATTTTAAAAAAGTTTAAAAAAAATCAGTTTCAAAGCTTCTAATCCTATTAACTGGAGCGTACTGCTTTTCTCCCAATCAAACTTAAACTAAACACCTTTCAGGACATGCCTTACTCACTTGCTAATAGATATAAGTTAGTCGCGGTATAATGTCTGTTCTTACAATTAATCCATATCTCACAAAAGATTTGAAAACAGATAAAATTTACTTGTCTTCCCAAAACATAGGTCTAACTTAGCATCCCTGTACAACTTTTTTTCCTTAAGCAACTCAAAAAAAAATTATATGTCAGTGTACATGAGATGTTCCATATTAGTTCAAAAAAAATATTCGGAAGTATCTTATTTTTTGCAGTTGGTATAACTTTTTCACTCTTAAAAATTAAAATCTATGGCCCTGGTGGTTGGTGTAATGATTCATATTACATGACAACATATGAATTACATGAATTAGTTTCAATTGCAAAAGATACAGATAAATACTCGGATGTCAAAACAGATATAGGATCTTAGTAAAAATATCTGTTCTAAACCATCCTATTCACATTCTCACATTATATTATTTTTTACTTCAATAAGTCATAATAAATTACAATATCGATAATTATAAATACTAATTTTTTCTCATATTAATTACATTTAACATATAGTAAGTCTAGATCTAGATCACATAATAATTGTAACAATAATTAGAGTAACACCCTAACACCAAACCCTACCTCTTAGTACATCCTTCTTACCAATCACTCCATTGGATCCAAAATGATTACACTTCTTAGAGACATCTTCTAATAAAAAAATATATTTTTTTTTATATGTATATATTTTACTGTACGATACACAGTTACACTCCATAGTTTTTAATTGTTTCCTACAATATTTTGTCTGGTTAAAGTTATAGTCTAATATTTACAGCACTTTATCAACGCTGTACAGTATAGACTTAGAGAAAATTTCACTCCATATATTAAAATGAATTTTGTATTTTTTTTTTGTAGATATTTGCCGGAGCAAAATTTGAATTTTCAAAAAGTTGAATTTTTATAGCTTTCAGACTTCAAAGTCAAAAACTTGTTCTGTTTTCTATAACTAACCTTATACTAACCACTTTTTATATATACCCTAAACGCTGTTAAATATATATGAGTTAGTTATGTCATGCTATTTATCTTTAGATTTATGTTATGTCTCACGAAAGCTACAAAAATACATACAATTTACTACTTTTTCTTAAAAACTGAGTCTCACTTTTCATGTCTGATTTACTTTTTTTTCCTACAAATTAACACCACAAAAAAATTATACTTCAATGTACCTGAAATGTCCAACTTTAATTCAAAAACTAGTATCCAGAAATATCTTATTTTTTTCAGTTGGTATAACGTTTTTTATTGCTAATGTTTCAGATTTTATACGTATTTTACTGATAAAAATTAAAAACTGCCCTTGGTGGTTGGGCTGAATGGTTAAGGCGTGTGCTTCCCGCCAGGCGCAAGGTCTCGTGTTCAAATCCTGGTGTCGACAAGTTTATTTTGATAATGTTATGTAGTACTGTATATCCTGTTTAGTGTCATCGTCGCCAACCCACAATTTTTAGTATGACGTTTCTCCGCATGCCTGTTTGGCTCTGGGTGCAGCACTTTATTTAGTAGATTTCTTTCCCCACTTTCATAATATCATCATATCGCAATCTTGTTTATAATAGGCCCACTTGTGGAGACCTCTCAATCTCTTGACCTTTAGTTTTACGTTTACGTTGTGCTACATGAAGCGTTATTGTAGGAGTTTCATGTATATTAAGTCTTCACATTAAATAATAATAAATAAAGTATATCCACTACGTTCTACCCTAAAAAAAAAAAAAAATTAAAAACTTTGAGATTTCATATCTCCACAAAAAATTAGGCTATACTAGTACTTTTAGATAATAAGAGCTACTTGTTTTAAGGCTCTTTATAATATATTTAAGTATAAAAAAGTTCTGAGCACTTTTTTTTTTTCCTTTTTTTGACATTTTTTGTAGTAGATTTCAAACTATTCATTAAATTGAGTAGCAGTTATTTTTTGTGCATTTTTTAGAGCATACGAATCTCTGTCAGCTCCATTTTAGGTTTTTTAAAAATATTAACTTTTCGTCGAGATATCCTCAAAAATGTGTGAAAAAAGAATATCCTCGATTTTGCTTCCCAAAAAGACGAGTATACCCTTGTTTCAAATTTTGGATTTGAAAAAAAATTGACAAAAATCCTGTTTTCTCCATGAAAAATGTAGCTAAAAAGCTCGTCAATAGCTTAATTGGTGGATAATTTTTTTACGCATTATGTTAACTGTTTAATTTTGTATTATGCTTACAAAAAGTGGCTTTTATCTTCAAAAAACCTTTAAATATTCAATTAAATTTTATGCAAAATTTAATGTGAAACATGTGCCCAAATTTTATTTAGCCAAATGCAGAATTGTAAGCTGTACAAAAACCATTTAGTGCACTTTTTTAACTTATTTTGCAGTCCACGAGCTTTTGAACGATTTTGTTTTTTAAATCATTTTTGGATCATTTTTGGATCAATTTGTAAAATCGATTTTGGAACTCAGTTAGTATAAATCTTAAGCTGTAATGTGAGCTATTACTGTGATTGTCTCAACAAAAAATCAATATTTTCTGATGAAACAAAAATGGTAGAATAGCTCTTAATAGGATCTATTTTGTGGCTTCAAAAAATTAGCATCTTAGTTTTGGGGCTCAATTTTTTTCTATCAATATTAAATCAGTTGGGTCAATGATGAACCAGCGCGCCTATATTTTGGTATTAGCTACCCTATTTTGGAACATATATCAATAGATTGTAAAGGAGAGGTACATGTATGTTAAAGATTTGATATGGTTAGGCTCAATATGGAGTGAAAAAAATTGTAATAATCCGAAACCTATTTTTTACAACTGTAAAAAAAACTGAAGAAAAAGCCCTATCTCACCGAATTTCAATTCAAATAACCTTGAACTTTACATGAGAGTAGGTACAAATTTTTAACACAATCACATAGAAGGAAAACTTTTATATCCTTCTATGCATTGAATTTTTTTTTGTAAAAGTACATCTATATCTTGCTGCACGCTCTTATTGAAAATTGTGCTGAACTAGGTAGTATTTCCCCACATAATAAATTAAAAGCCATCTCATTTGAAACCATGCCATGCAATCCAAATAAGAGATTATGAATATATTATAAATTGTAAACAATCAAGGGTATTCTAAAATATCAAGGATACTAAGGATATTCATAATGTATTGTATCATAAATAAAAAAACCTAAAATACATGCGAATGAAATAGAACAAGTAAGGGCTGTTCTGAACGCATGTTTGACAATCTGTTGTCAAAAACAAATTAAAAAGCCGTTCTGGATTAAGTAAACCAAGAGCCCAACAACTCAACAAAATATTCAAAATTACAGAGTAACTGACAGTTGATAAAACAACTGCCAAATAGTATAGATAACCAAATAGTATAAATAGAGAAGTAGAAATAGCATTTTATTGTGGATTATCCATAATTTTAATAAAGAAGGATTTAAACAGTATCTCTTTTAAGCTTTTTTTATAAAATTAACCCCTTTTTACTGCAAAAATGATTAAAACGCAATGTCTACAAATATTAATTCATGTAAACTGCTACTCTACATAAGCATTGTTCTAATTATGTACTATACTCATTCCTAATGTTAACTTTTGTGAGCCATTGTGCATTTGGTAAACTTGAACAACAGGTTAGTCACCTGTTATTTTTATCTACTATATATATGGTCAGTAAACTTGTCAGCTCTCGACGAATTATAAACTCAAGTGAGCTTCCATTGCAGTGGTAGATACTTCTAGTGTTGGTCCATAGAATCAAAATTATTTTAGCCTTCCTGGACTGCTGTAGAAATAGCAAAATGACAAACGTGCACTTTTTTCACCTCTTTTGTATGCAGTGTTTCAGTTATTCTTTAAATTTTTTTATAAAATCAAATAATGGTCTCAGTCACTTTTTCTAATATTCATGTTAAATCTCAAGTCAATATCATATATTGGATATGACATCCAAATGAAATTAAAATAGTATAAATACTTTTAGAAATCAGGACCTAATAGCTTCTGGCTTCCTTTTTATCTTAATAATAAAGATCTTACGTTCTCCGTGATATAATCATCACCTGTAGTCTTCTTTATTTTACTGTATTGAAAATAATCGTTATTTACTTATAACTCTCGAATGGTCAAAGTTGAATTTTGCAGACCATTCCCAAAAGGTTTAAACTTGGAATTAGGATGCTGTAAGAAGTACAATTATCTGGAAGTCCCCAACGGAGTAGTGATTGGTAAGAATTATGTACTAAGAGGTAGTGCTTGGTGTTACGCTAATTTTTACGAATTTTATATGATCTATACTTACTATATATTAAATTTAAATAATAATATGGAGCCAAGATAAGTAAGTATTTATAATAATTGTGGTAGTAATTTATTATGATTTATTGAAGTAAAAGATAATAGAAAATGAGAATGTGAACGGCATGTTTGGGAACAGATATTTTCACTAAAGTCCTATATCTATTTTGAAGTCCAAGTATTTATATGTATCTTTTCCAACTGAGACTAACTCATGCAACGTATATGCTGTCATGTAATGTGAATCATTACACATGCTTGCATTATACGGCTCTTTCAAAAGATATAACTCAGCAATCTCGGCAAAGTTAAATACATCGCTCAACAATGATATACAGTAAAATTTAATAGGATCGCCTGCACACAGAATCTACAAAATTTTATTTAAGTTTTTCTTCACAATCTGTTGCTTTGAAAAAAATGCGATTTGATGTAAAGTCAAGCGGTGTAACCGAGTAAATTTACCAACTGGTTTAATTTCTCCAATGCATCATGATACATACTAGAAATTCTTTTTATCATCGTATTTCTCAACAACGTAATTCGATCGTTCAAAACCCTCTTCAAAAATCCTGCGGTTGTAACTAAACAAAGTATTAATTTTTTTATAAATGTTTACTTCTTATAGAGTAGTCGCTGTGGAGTATCCTTAGATATTCACAGAAAAAGATTATAAAAAACAATACGAATTTAACTGAATAAGTGTAGATTTTTATTATTGAGTTGTGATCTATCAGAATTACAACATTTCAAAATTAGAAAATCTTTGACAGATCTAGGTTGTTCCGTTGTTTCGTAACTGGTTCCTGTCCATTAGACTCTATCACAAATATCCAATAACTATATAAACCCCTATTCAACCTATCTTAATAACGGTACTTTTTACGTTGAATTTATTTTACACAAGTCTCGATAAATTAAATTGAATTCTAGATAAGCCCATATTGTAATAAATAAATATCTTCTTTATATTAGTTTTCACCAGAAATGTTGTACAGAATCGAATTTGAGATAATATACTTAAAAAAGAGTACAACAAAAAGAATGTGTAATTAATCAGTTCTTCAACTGATGTACGTACAATAAAAACAAGATAAGGTTTATTTAGATATAAAAGTATTGCCTTTTATAATAATTTAGTGTTGAGTTCCTGAAATACAATTAAGAGCGGTATTGAACTATTATATCTGTTTGAGAGTAATTTATGGATTGATGTTAATCAATCATAATTAAGCCTTGTTTCAATGCTGCGCTTGTTGTGCATGGATTGTGATTTGATATATCTTGACAGCTACTTGAATGATTAACCGCTGAGGTTAAAGAGTATGGTGTCATGATTTGAGTGGTACGAGCCTTTCAGTTAATTGATTGAGAAATAATAAACTAGGCGTTTCTTATATTCAATTCTAGACTTGTTCTTTCATATACTAAATAGTAATCAATGGATTGTATTGTTGTATTCCACCAAGTATCATACCTTATCGCCTTCTATAACCAATCAATAGATTATACAATCCATTGATTACTATTTAGAATATGAAAGAACAAGTCTAGAATCGGATATAAGAAACGCC